>VZTF01006314.1:1381823-1428940 GCA_013397755.1 Cnemophilus loriae | reverse complement strand
GCAACACGACCGGGACCGGAACCAGGACCGGGAACACGAGCGGGACCGGCGCTGGGACAGGAATTAGGACAGGGACTGGGACTGGGATCGAGAGCAAGACGGGGTTGGTGACCGGGACCAGGACGCAGATGGAGATCAGGGCCGGGACCCCCCCGCCCCACACGGCCCCCGCGCGCCCGGGGGGCGTGGCCGTGCCGCGCGCCGCGCTCCACCCGCCCCCTACCTGGCGACGCCGGATGTGACGCCAGACGCACG
Source organism: Cnemophilus loriae (assembly GCA_013397755.1). Classification (NCBI taxonomy): domain Eukaryota; kingdom Metazoa; phylum Chordata; class Aves; order Passeriformes; family Corvidae; genus Cnemophilus; species Cnemophilus loriae. The sequence continues at coordinate 1,428,685 of VZTF01006314.1, read as the reverse complement.
CACGGGCGAAGGGGCGGAACCAGGGACACCCGGATGTGTTGCCGTGGCAACGCCCGCGTGTGGCGCCCGGGCCCGGCCTCCCCGGCACGGCGGCTGTGAGGGACCCGCGCCCCCCGAGCCCATGGTCACAGCCACCGACCGCGGCCCAGGGTGCCACGGCACCCCCACACTGTGTCCCTCCCCATCCCTACTCCGGGACAGCAGTGGTGTGCCACCGCCATTTACACAAACTTTAAAAAGCTGGTACTTTGTTTTGTGGTTTTTTTTTTAAAATAACTGAAATAACCAGACAGAGGACTGGAGAATTTGAGAAAAGCATAATCTGCTTTATTTTTTTATTTTTTTTTTATTTAAATAAGGAGAATTCTTTCATATGGAAAGAGCTAATACAATCACATATTTGAAAGGAGAAACAATAGGTACTGAAACAAGGAGAAGGGCAATAAAGAGTGTGCCGCAACTGGCCTGGTGATTCCGTGATTCGAATTCCGGTCCGAGTAAAAGTTTCCAAAAAATATAAACAGGTTGCACGTTACACAATTATCCATCGTCTGCCCTTTCAAATATCTGGTCTACATGAAAAGACAAAGAGAGGAAAGGCCAAAAAAAATTTACTATACAGGTCATGAAGTTAAAAGCTTTAAGGAGGACAATATCCCCTTGAGAAACAACAAATGCAATTTATACAGAACCAGAGGGAGGATTCCAGCTAAGGACAATGCCTCGAGACATGCTAAAGGGTGAGCGCCTCACTGCTGCAGCTGTGATTCCTGGGGGAACAGTCAAGGACATCTGGAGCAGCCAGAACAAGCCACTAAACCCAAGGGAGTGTCTATGGCCACTGGGGAAACCTGGTGGTCTTTGCATTAAAATAAACAACAAAAAGAGCTGGACTCTATTGTCTCTTTTTTGCTTCAGCAAAACGCACCTTTCCTGTCCACGGGCCACAACTAAGCACGCTAGTGGCTGTTGTAAATTCGATTTTATCCACAAATGCAACTTACTTATGAAGAAACTGGGCTGCTGAATGAAAAATAACCAGTGCTACAAGGAATTAACCTGTGCTTAACCAGCCTGGAGCAAAAGGGAGGGTTAAGAAAATGCAACAGAAGGAGGTCCTGGCATGCAGGGCTGCTGGCTGCAACGTGACCGGAGTAGCCAAGAGGTGAGACACAGCAAAGACACTCGGCTCATTTTGAAGACCTGTCTATAAATACACAGGAACCACAGGGCAGCTTGTGGCTTTGCAGCATTCCTGCAAGGAAGGTGTTGATGGAGTGAGTGCCTCTGCGTGAACACCACACGCACGGGAGTGCAACGGGCAGCAAACACATCCAGAGGTGCTGACACTGCACAGCTGGCACAGCCAGGAGCAAGCTATGGAACATCAACAGCAATACCTGTGTCACTGGTGACTGTGCTGCTTCTGCTTGTCACGTAAAATATACTGGAGTGCCTTTTTTTTCCCCCTTTTTTGTCTTCCCAGACTTCAACGTTGATTTGTTTTTAAATAATTAAGAGCTAAAAGCAGAAGTGGTGAGGAAAGCAGCACTGACTGGAGCTGCTGGCCATGACTCACTGTGTGACAGGGAACTGATCACACAGGTGCTTCAGACCCTCTGCTGAACACGAGCAGCAGAGTCAGCCTCTGAACATCCCTGCTTCACCCACTGTTGCTGGAAAGATGGGTTCCACCTTTCCCTCCCCCTGCACCCTGCACTGTTCCCAGCAGAAGGAGCCTGCAATTTGGGAGCTGACTTCCAGTCAAAGCAAAAGCAACTCACAAAGGAATAAATCAGCAAATAGTCAACCCTTCAGCAGTGCAGACAGCAAGCAGAAGGACCCTCTGTAACTGTATCGATACGTTCTGTGCATCTCCGTCCTCCTCTCCGCGCTGGATTTTTATCAGCAACCCAGCTTCCTTGGCATTTCTGCTCCTTTCAGGATCAGAGGCTTCTCCTTTTGACTCCAGAGCACCACAAACTGCACTAACCTTGGACTAGCTTGAAACAAACAAACAAACAAGCAAAAATATATGCCAGAGAAGGATATTGCACCGTAGAAATTTGGGCTCTAAAACTGCTTTCCATCACACAAAACTCCACTAAGTGAGAGAGAGTCTTGCCAACTGCAGCTGACAGTCACGCAAAGTTGAGGAATGGAATGAAGCTCACATGCATTTCTTGGCCTTTCCTGCACAGAATAATTCAGACATAATATATAAATAGAGCAGTGAAACAATTACTTTTTCACCTAGACCTACAACATCAAATACGTATAAATAAATTCTAGTGTTTTATTCTGTTGGGGGAAGGAATGGAGGGATTAAAAGAGAAAGAAGGGTGACCTTTTTCAACAGGAAGTTTTGTAGTTCTGATGGCATTTACACCAGAGGGACTGCAGTAACTTGGATCTTGCAATAACCCAGTTTCTCCAACACGTTTGACCATTTTGAAGTCATACAGGTGGGAGGAAGGAGGTTAGTGTCTTTGTAAAGCTGAAGTAGTGTGTCTAGAGCAGGGAAGAGATGAGAAGAGGGGGGCTCAGGTAAGTCTCTTTAGCCATTAGTTAGATTCTGGGCTCATATTAGCTAGGGCCAGCTGGGCAGAAGGATAATAAAAAAAATCCCAAACAGACAATTCTGCTGTTAATGGTATTTCAAGGGAGAAAATAGAAACGAGGGTGGGATGACTTACTGGTGGTGCAATCTTTGGAAAACACTGGGAGCAGGACTAGCAGATGAGGATGCAGGTCTGGGAGATGTCTGAAGGTTGGGGAAATATTTGTCGCTAGATCTCAAACCCTGTACTTTAAGGAGGATGCTAGAGAGATGCTGGCACACTCTGCTCTGAAATTAAAATCCATAAAACCTAAGAAAAAAAGAGCTCGTATTTTTTCTTAAAGTACCATCCTATCCCTTTCCCTTTGGGTTCTCTGCCATGATCCATGGGGACACCTGTGGAGAGGGGACATTACTATGCCTAAATTAGTTTAGGTTTCTAAGCTCTTTAAAGCTACTGTATAAAAATCATATTTATGCCTAGCTTAAAACTTCAAATGCATCCTTACAAAGTTACAAAGGATCTTTTTCCAGAAAGGGGCGGGGGGGCGGGGGGGGAGCAAACGAAGAAACAAGAACACCTTTCAGATCCCTTCCCCAATACATTCTTTGTTCAAAATATCTTCTTTGGAACCACCACCAAATGACTTTCTGCCACCCAGCAGAGGCTGACACACAGCCCGTGAGCAAGCTACCATCTCCAAAAATGGTTCTGTCCCTCACTTCAGAGTGACCAGCCTACTTTACGTTTTGAAAGAGCTAAACAACACAAATCAAGTTAGCTGAAAGTAGTTTTTACTTTAGACTACCATCAGGTAAAGGACCCCAAGCCCTTTCAGGAACTTGTAGATCCGTCCTAAAAAATCTACGTACGCACGCGCACACACACACACGCACACTCACATAAACCAAAACCAAACAGCCAAAGAAATAAAACCCAACCTCTCCCACTGGGATCTTCCTTGTGTAGATCATCAAATACTGGAGAGGAGTGGTGAGGTGACGATGCTGCACACACACTATATGCAACTGCATCAGAGTAAAGAACCCTTTGCTGTTCACCTGGGGAAGGAGAGGAGAAGGATGATTCCAAACTGCCTCCGTAGCCACGCGCTTCCAACCCAAAACAGGAGGTTCCAAGTGTGCCTTGCAGAGGGGCTCCCTTACCAACGTGTTTCTATGCAAATTTTACAAAAGGCCGTGGATTAGAGGAATGGAAAGCAAGACTCAGGGAAAAGAGCAAAGCTTAGGAGAGCAGCCCCGAGGGATGAACACAATATAGGACAAGTCTCAGGAGACACAAAGAATTCGAGCAGCCAAGGCAGGGAGCATGAGAGAGCATCACAACTACAAAAAGTAGTCCATACAGACCCGTTGGCTCTAGCCAACTCTTCTGACCCATGTGCTGTGAGGAGAAATTTTTTCTTCCGAACAAATGTTACATTTTATAAATCTACGATTTACATTTTGGTGTGTGTTTTGCAGTCACTAAAAAAATCCGAAACCCACAAAAAGGAAAAATCAAACACCTAGATCTGTATGAGCTTTCAACAGAAATCTGGTGGTTTGGGTTTTTTTCCTTAAAATGAAAATGCCAAATTTTGTTGTGCACGAAGCATCCCAAAGCTGTGTTGAAGTGGTGCAAGTTTCAGGATTTATGCACTGATGTACTATGTCTTTAGTACACATTTACTCCTAATGCAAGCACTGCTTCTAGCTTAAAACAAAAATACTGAAAAATTAACAAATGCCATAACTGTCCTGTTTTTTTTAATCGAATAGTCTGAAAGGCTAAATCATCTGGGGAAATACACCCAAACTCGAACTCTCAACATGGCACAGAACCATATACAAAACTAAGCAGAGTTTTGTCAGAACATCATTTTAGCTGAAGGGAATTCTTTTCTGAAAGGAATGAGGAAAGCAGAAAGAAGGGGGGGGAATGAGAGAACATATAAAAGTTCTGCTATAAACAAAGATACAGCTTTTTTGTAAAAACCTCAGCTGCCTTTAAAATGAAAAACCTCAAACTAACCCCTCTCCCCCAGTTGCCACTCTGCTGAGACAGAAGTAGGGAAGGAGAAGGACGGGCTTTGCCAAGTGAGTGATCACAGCTACCTGTGGATGGGGCATGGGGGGGGGAGAAATAAAAAAAAAATGGCTAAAGCCACTTAAAAGTCACATGATTGGTTTGTTTTAAAGCAAGCAGGTCAATGTCATATCCACTGTTTCAAACTGCTTTGTTAGGAGAGGAGCTTGAATGATGTCGCTGTAGTCAGTCAGTGTGGGGTGGGGATAGATCTGGTGAGATTTTCAGGAGATCCAGTGGGGTCCAGTCTAAGCTGTGGTGCCTCTCAGGCAGCAGGACCAGGCAGGCATCAGAGGTGCTCCTAGGCCTTGCTCTCCTCCACTTTGACTGCCTGAGGTTTGATCGCTCCTGTGCGCACTGGCTTCATCTGGTTTGTGGAGGCTGTTTCTTGCAGCTTCACTGCTCCCAGACTGGCTTTGTTATCATCCACCCGCTGCTTTGCCTTTTGACACAAAAACCAAAGCATTAGCTAGGACAGACACTTCTAGGCAGACAGAACAAGCAAACTGTGACCATCATTCATGCAAGACATCAAATTTGCTCCTGTAACACCTCACATTGAAGAATCTCAGTGTCTCACATATTTGGCAATGCAAGCAGCTTATAAAAATTCCACAGCAGAACTTAGTAGAAATTAGTAGAACTAATCTCTCCTGACTCTCAAATCACACAATTACTCTTGGACTCAGTAAAACACCCACCTACCCAGGGGAAAACACCAGCTCCCACATGGAGCTTCGGTTACACAGGCCTTTCTGCCTTGCTGCCGCTCCTCTGCAGCCCAAGGCACAAGCACAACAGTGTGGAAGAGCAGATATTTTTGGGCTGTACAAAGAACTCAGGCGTACAAAGAACTACCTGTTGTACGTAGTGTCCTTGCACAGAGCCCATGCTCACTGCTGGTCCCGACGGCTTCCCGCTGGGGCTGGCAGAGCTAGGCCTGGAAATCGAAGAGTCGACAACATTCATGGAGTAAATTCTACAATGGAATGAGAGCCTTATTCATGTGTGAAGGAAAAAAAGGCAGCAAAGCAGCAATAGACAGCGCACGAGTCTGTGCTGTGCAGATCAGTAAGCTCCACAGTCCAAATGACAATACATGGGTTGGTTAGGAGAAAAAAAAATAAATTAACTGCGTGTCCCAAAAGCCTCAATGAGCCGATGTGTCTAGACATGAGCACTCCCATCTTCGGGACCATAAACATTTCTTCAGTGATCCTCAGATTTCCCACCTTCACAAGGAACAAAAGCACACACCAATTCCAACCTGTCTCTGAGACTCAGTGAAGAGGTAACTCCATGCACTTCCCACAAAGCACCAGGTCAGATACACACACTGGCCCACACCCAGAATGAAAGCCATGACCATGCATTTAGATACAAGTATTTGGACTGAAGTGAGCACATTCTAGACATGAAAACCAAGGTGGATCTCGTACAGGGATGATGGGTGCACCACATGTTTCTCCCCTATCCTAAGGAGGCCAAGTTCTGTGAACATCTCACCTGTACGTGTGTGGGGACGGTACAGACCCTCCGGAGGACATGCTCTGTTTACCATCGGAGAAATGAAACCCTTTCATTTCCATCTGGGAGGACTACAGAGGAAAATGAGTGAGACAGAGTATCATCTTTGCATTCACAAGTCACTCATTACTTCATATAAACACTTAAGCCAAATCTTTGCCCTTCTCCCCATCGTGCCCATTAAAAGAAGAAATATTTTTCAGGTGAAGAAAGTGAGGCTTGTAAGTGAAATAATCTGTTTGTATTAAAGCACCAAGCCAGCAGCACAAGCAAACACAGAACCTGGAAGTTAACTGCTGTGCTCTCTCTCCCCTATAATAAGACAAACTTATGATATGAATCCATCAAACCAGACATGACATTAATATACCTACTCAAATGGACAAGCTTCACAACAGAGTGAAATATCTGGGCAGTATTCCAACTGTGTCTGGAGCTCACCACCCCTCAAGCACTCTGGGGAAACCTGTGTAAACATGTAATAAAACTGGAGACTCCAAACTGGATCAAGGCAGGATGTGGCTCCCTGGAAACAGAATGATGACCAGCAGGAAAACCTGAAAACTGCTGGCTTGCACTTTGGAGATGAGGGGAAAAGGGTTCCTTCATTTTAAGAGCAATCCTTGGCTTGGATATTTAAGGATCCCAAACAAGCCATTCTCCCCTTTAACAAGCAAGGAGAAAAACTTAAATGCAGGAGGGGTTACTGAATGCCATGAGCAGCACCAGGAGTTAATCCTTACCTCCCTGCTGGCAGCAAGAACAGAAGGCTGGGATCCAGGAGGGAGGATTCTTCGGGGAGCTCCTACAGGCAGGTTTTGCCCCTGAGGAAGCTGGATGGACTGTGGCAGAAGCAGGGGCTGCTGGCCAGAGCCGTAGCGGGGCAGAGGCAGCTGGGAGCCAGGCACAGGCATTGTCAGCTGTGTGACAAGGACACGTAGTTACCTTAATGGCAGTAACAGTCTCGTGTTTGACATGCTGCCTCCCAATACCCTGACAGCACAGCCTTGCCAAAAGGAAGCTCCCGAACAGTGCGGTCTGGCACAGAATAAATGCAAATCACTGTAACGGAGGGACTTTCACACTGAAACGGATGTTCTGGCAGTGCTGCCAACACCTTTATCACCTGGGTTTTTAAAATGCCATCAAGTTAAAACTGCCCTTGGGTTGGGGGCTTTCTTCCATTCCTACAGCCCAGTTTGCCAGTCTTCCTCATGGTCACTTCATGGGTCTGTTTTCCCTTGATACAATGGCAGTGTCAGACAGTGCAGTGTCAGGTGCTTTGATTTCACCTTTGCTGCCCAAACCAGAAAATCTACACTTTTACACCAAAACATTTTGAGGATTGGGCTTCTAGAGAAAGTGATGGGGACCTCAACTCCATGTTTTGCAGTGAGCTTCAAACCAATGATGGACATAATTAAGAGCAATTACAAAAAATACTGTAGCTCGGGGCTGAGACACCTCCTGTTCCCTCTGATTTTCTCACAATTGCTGGATTTGGGAGGTTCTATCAACACTTTAGAATAAATAAATAAACCAGTCTAAGGCTGGCAAAAGAAACCAAGTTACTCGCTCATGATGGATAAAGCATTTCTTCAAATATTCAGTTTGCCAGTATTCTCTGTATTTTCCTCACCTAAGTTACTTTCAGGGTTAACTCTTTAGGTCAGTCACAACATAAAAATCCCTCTGAAACAAAAAATAAACCTTAACAAGTTGCACAAGATAAACGTAAGATGAGTTTAATAAAATTATGAAATTTCTCCAGAGAATCAGAGCACATGCCCACAAACACAGCTATGCTCACAGTAGAATTCAATGTTTTTATGTGAACCATGCTTTATTAAAACATTTTCACACATTGAAATTCCTGTTAGGATTCTGCCAAACAGATCAGCTGAAGTTGTAAATAAGACTTGGACGACAAATGAACTGAGAAGATGGATGAACCTTTAATACAAGTTCCTAGTTGCCCTGGAAGCTGAGGTGATGGGAGAGATGATTGGGATTTGGCTCTCAGAAGAGGTGCTTTTAGGACAACCATTGCATCATGGCCTCCTATGCATGCAGCACTGGAAGGTTTGACTTCCAAGTTACAAAATGACATCTCAGCAGGGACAGACAAGGTATTAGCAACCATCTCATTAAATAAGGTGCTGCATATGTGAAACCACGGTTCACAGAACAGTGTCTCGGGGAAATCTTCTGCCTCTTTACAGAGTTTAGTTCAGACAGACATGTTACAACCCATTCTCAGAAACAAGTGGCTGTGAATTAGCCTGGACCACAGGAGTGGCTCGCCAGTCCTGCTCCTAACCTGTGTGAGCTGAGAGTCCATCATCTGGGAGGCTCCCATACCAGCCTGGTTTATCTGCCCCTCATAAACCAGTGCCTGGCTTCCGTTCATGGGCTGATAGGGGGACCCAGACTGGGTTTTCACCACCTCCAAGGGCTGCATGCCTGGGAAGGCGGAATACGGAGCCTTCAGAGCAGTGCCTCCTGTCAGGACCATGGTGCTGGGCTGGGACAGACTGGGGTGCATATACACCTGAGACCTGCAGGAGAAAAACATGCTTCAGTCATTATGCACAAAACCTTTGGAGACTGCACAAACACACCCTGCCAAACCATATCTGGCCTGCCATCAATTCTCAGACAACTAAACCGACAGTTTAGAAATAAGCTATGATGCCACTTTCCATTTTAGTTGCCAGGGTTTTTTACTTCCACTCTTAAGCTTTTACAATCACACCCTTGTGTTGCAGGAATATTCAACAGAACAAAGCTGTGCAGTATCTAATATTTATGTTTCAATATCCCACACAACAACCTGTGGATTAGCAGTTAAGGGAGGATTCAGGTTACCAAAAGTCTGCAGCAGTTTTGCAAAGCAGGAAAAAAATCAGAAGTTAAAGATTCCAACAGCTCTAGCAAATAAAAAAGGGGTTTTTTTAAACCTCAGTGTTTAGGCTTTCGAGGCACTAAGTACTAATTCAGATTTTTCACTCTCATGCTCCCTACACTGGCACTGTTTTTAGGGGAAGGAAACAGCATTCCAACAAAGGGGAAATGGAAGACGAGTGTGGAGTATCTGATCAATGTACACAGACATCAGGAACATAAGAGAGCAAGCCACAAGGAAAGGAAAACTGGAAGCAGTTACCTGAAGGGCTGTATGGAGCTGTACATCTCCTGGGACTGGGAAACAGGCAGACCACCCCTCAGTCCAAGCTGAGCTTGGGCCTGTAAGGATGTGTGGAGGGAAATGGGAATCTGTTGAGCAGCAGCAGCCTGCAGAAGAAATTAATATGACTGAGAGGTACAAGAGGAGCCAGAAACTCTCCAAGGCTGTTAAAAACCAATCAGTATCCTGCATGAGTCAATCTGCAGTGACAGTTACCTACACTGTGCCTTTACCCAGCCCTGCAGCATTGCCCACAACAGCAGCACTGCCAGGGAACACACTGCACAGGCACCCCGAGTTTGATGCCTGCAAGAGGCATTCGATGGACGTGAGGGAACCAATGTGCTCCTCACATAGAGCAGGCACTGACAATCCCAGCTCTCACCTACCTGTACTCTACCTTGAGAGAGCTCTCCTCAGCCCTATCAACACTCTATTTACTAGTGAAGTTACTCATCATTATTTGCTGGCTGGGGAATTTACTGGAAGTCACTTCATCTCACACAGGCCTCAGCATCTGCTTCAGTTAAAACCAGTCCAAGGGCACTGGTACAGAAGGGGAAAAACTCCTCAATTCCCTCCCTTCAGCTTCACTAACCTCTGACACCCACTGGGAAGCAGCATTCAAGGAACCTAAAGGGAGCCACATCTAAGTTCCTTTGGACTATGAAAGGGAAAAATTACTCCTCATTTCTTAAATGCCACTCTGAAGAATCCCTGAAAAACCACTTGCAAGCTGTATTGCTCCCTTACCTGTTGGTAGCTTTGCTGCTGAGGTATCGTCTGAGGGACCAGGCGGGGCTGACTTGCAAACACGTGGCCATCCAGATACAGGGGTGGAATATGGTTACCTGGACATCAGAAAAGGCAGGCTGTAAATTCAGGGTACAGGGGAGATACAGGCACAGTAGACTGCAGAGATCCGCAGGTCAAGACTATTTCCTACCTCTCAGCAAGTCAACACAAACACAGTACCCATTCAGAAGAGTCTGTAAAGCTCCTAAATCCACATACCAACATCAGCAGTAGCAGGATTGCTGAGAATTAATCATACCTTTCTGTAAAAGGCTAAATGTAAACACAGGTTTTTTCCCACCTCCACAGAAGTCAGACACTAGCAGTTCAGAAGTTGCTAACCTGTACTCCAAACTAAATGCCAGAAATCTGCTCTGCAATCATCTCATCTTTGCAGCTAAGAGGGATGGGAAGAGCAAACACAGCATTTAAGACCTTGACACAAGAGATCTAAAAGCCACATTCACTCCAAGGGTGGCACCAATTAGTAACTGCTGTGCCACTCCTGTGCTTTTGTGCAGATCTGAACCACAGGATTAAGCAGCAAGATTAGGGTGGGTGAGACAGGAAATCACCTGACTTGGAACAATCTGTTTACCAAGTGGAAGCTAGTAACAGAGTCATTACACATTTCACTCTGTACTTGAATTGAGACATGAGAAAGACAGTGCATACATGAGAAGCCCTCTGGGACCCAGGAGTCAGAGAATCCCAGCACATCTCCTCTTCCCAGATGCTCTCCCTAATTACACACATTAACATGACTGAGTTAAGCTCTTCCTTTAACTCAAGGACACACCTTCCCCCCCTCCCTGAGTTCTGAGAGCTATAAGCCAGTTGTTGTTATTACATACAAAGAGCAAAAAGTGCTCAGAACCTGTGACTTCAATGGCAAAACAAGCAGAGGAATGGCTGATAATGTTACTGGGGCTGTTGAAGCCTCTCAGCCATAGGTCTCTTCCCTTCTATTCTACTGGGCACACAGTAAAGGGTAAGCAAGATCTATTGAGACATCAGAGACTTGCCACTACACAGGGCAAGTTGTCTTTGTATTAAGCTTACACCAGTCATATTCTTCAAAGTGAGGAGACAGTCCCTCTTTCTGTCTTGCCTGAGTTGTTGAGAATCTGTCAAACACCAGCCAGCCAGTTACTCTACATGGAAGCTCTTCTCACCATGCTCTCATCTACTCTTAGAACCAGAGGATGACTCCCAGATAGCAATCAGACAATGCAAATGCTGCTGCAGTTTGCAGGTACCTGGAATAGATGCAGAAGGTGCTACAGATGCCACAGGCATAGGAGGCATAGAAACTCCACCAAAAGAGCTGTAGCTGACACCGTTGGAAGCTCCAACACTGGAAGGAGGCTGGATGCCTGAGCCTGCACCTCCTGGGGAGTTCTGTTCTGGTAAACTCGGAGAGTTTTCCCAAGCCTTACGAGCAGACTCCATCTATGGAAACAAAGAACAATAACTACAGACAGTTCAAATGGGGAGGACAATACCAAAGCCTAGAGTTGCTCATCTGTGTTCTGTGAGCTCAAATTCACTGCAGTCTAGGCACAGTGGAAAGCTGGCAGGTCTGAGGTCAGGGGGTTCCAAAACAATTTCTAATGGACAAGAATCCTTCACAAATACTCAAACCTCTTGGTATTTGCTGAGCTTCTCAGATTTGAGGTGGAGGTGGTTTTTGTTTTGGTTTATTTGGTTTTGTTGTTTTTCTTGTTTGTACACTTAGCTGGGTTTTGTTTGGTTTTTCCCTCTCCTTACACCACCAGGCTTCCCAGGATCCTTGAGCCTACCCAGTACTGAAATAGGAAAGCTCTGTTGCACTGGTTCTACAATTGGCAAGGACTTCCTGCATCCAGCACTTGAAACACACACCCCTGCACTCATGCTGAATAGCACATACGCACAACTTTTACAAAAGCTAATTAAAGTTTAGCAATACCTAACAAAACACGGTGGGGAAGATCTCCCCACCCTCACTACTCTGCCCACAGAGTCATGGTATCACACACCTTCAGTTTCCTTACCTTAAGAGTAAGGTCTGCAGTGGGGAAGGACATGGGGTTCAGGCCGATGCAGCGCGGGAGGTGATGATCCCTTCGCAGGATGGGAATGGACTGTGTTAACCCTGCCTGAGGGGAGAGTCATAAAAGGTGAATATTTGTGAACTCTTAGGAGAATGTTATGAGCCACCAAGGCTCAGAGGTTCAGCTGGGCAGTGCCAGTAACTGCACCTCAAAGAATACAGTTTGCAGTGGTACTGCAGGAGCCAAGTACCACATTCAGCCGGGATCCATTCTGCTCTTGCAATAAAAGAAGCTTTGGTTATGCGCAAAGACACCCCTCTATGCTGAACTATATCAGCTTCCACTTAAACATCAGTCTGATCCAATAACTTCCATTTGCAGAAGAGTTATCCCTCCTGTCCCGTATTTAGAAACTACCTAAGTTTCAGACAAAACCTGTTTCTGAAAACAAAAATCCTTTAAGACAAATCTCCAAAATCAAAACCAAACAGCCTACAAACTTGAAGACATTTCAAAAGCAGCTTTGTGTGTGTGTCTCACATTGCTGTCCACAGTTGAGCTACCAGCTGGGCTTTCAGTATGCTCACTCTTACACACAGAATAATGAAATACCCAGATGGCTGGAATAAGCTGGGAAACCTCCAAAAAGGCCTGACCAGCACGTTACAGTTCTCTGCCTTGCTGTGGCAGATGAGACCTTCTGAGGAAGCTGGGCAGTCTGGGTCTAAACATGCCACTATCTGCCTCATGGCCATGTCCAATACTTGTGTGTCTCAGGGGAAGACAGTGGTCATCTCAGAGATGGCTTTACACAGGTCACAATGATAATTAAGTGGCTCCCTGCATCACTTCTGAGTTTGTGGCACCCATTTTACCAAGGTATCCCAAGACTTCCATTTTGGATTTTAGTGACATGTGCTGCCTAAGCATGAAATACGAAGTCAGATGCAAATATGCTTGCTCTCTTTGGAAGCATTTGAGGTTTGCCTAAGGAGTATCTCCAATGAATCAATGCCAAAAGAAAAAAAAATACTTACATTACCGGCCAAGGCATCCTGCAATTTGGTGACAGGGTTAGCTGCAGTGCCAGAGGCAGAACCAGGTGGCAAGCTGAAGTCAGAGTCCTGAAAAAGCAAAACACATAAAATTCAAATCCAGGTCCATGGGCCACTCCTCTGCTTTTCATGGTTAATGACTCTAGCCTGAATTATGACACTACAAACTAAAGACTATCCTCCAGTAAGCCTTGCCGGAAACAGAAAACACTTCTCAGCACTCAGCAGCAGGCAACCCCCAGAGGCACACAAAAGCTTGGCTGTGATTTTGTCCCTCACCTCTGTTACCACCCCAGCTGGTCCTTGGGACAGTATTTCCAAGTGGATACTACCTGTTTGCTAGGACATCTTGAGTACCTGATTTGTGTCAGCAATGAAATCTAAGGCAAACCTACAGCTAGGAGCTTCCTCTAAATAATCCTTCTGCCTCAAACCACCTTTCATATCTCAACAAGATCAAATCACCAAGAAGATAAAATTAAATTCAATCCTCACTTTAGGATTTACTCCAAATTCAATGGGTGGCACAGGAAGTACAGAATCGACGTGAATTTCCACCCCATTAACAGGGGGAATATTCCCTTCCAGCCGTTCCGTTCCCTCCGAACCCTTTCTGTTTTTCAGGGAGCGTTCGTTGCCGATTGGTCCAGGCTTGTGTTCCTTGTTCTGTCCTGAGCCTTGATCTGAATCCTTAACAGGAAAGCAGAGAGGCTGAGACATAAAGACCAAATAACCCAACCTCAAGGCTTAAAAATGCTATCAAGAACAACACAACCACTTCACAAGGTCTCTCACTCTGAGCTCTGGCTTGGCTGCGAATCCAGATTACCTTTTTATCAGTTTGCTTCTGCACTTGCTCCTTCTGGCAGTCAGGCTTTGGGTCCACCAGGCCAGCCCCATTCATCTCCTCTGGTTTGAGGGTGCCATATGGAGAACTGCGCTGAGAGGAGGTCGCGGAGGATTCCCGAGACTCCGCGCTCAAGTCAATGCCACTATCCCCCTGGCTGCCTTTAAATCCCTGCTATGCAAAGCACGAAATGCGTTAAAGCCCCGGACTCCGACCCAGCGCCACCGAGGAAAAAACATCCCAGAAAACAGCAAGACCACATCCCCTTTTCAAATCACCATCCTGGTTAACTGCAAAGGAGTTGGGCCTGACCTGCAGCACCCCTTGGCTGCTCCTTCAGCTCTACACAGCCCTGAGACAGGTGAACGGACGCACCAACCAGACCATGGCTTTGGAGTAAGGAAGAAGTGTCCCACAGAGCAACTATGCTGAGACTGCCAAACTCACTTCGTATGTGACCCAAACCAAATCTGAACTCTTGGTCTCCAGAGGTGAAGCATTCAGGAACTCCTCTGCCCTCCCTGCGTTAAGGCTACAGCTACACACTGCTCACAGACACGAGGCACAAACAGGACCTATGGAATTCCACCCTCCTCAAGCATAGTCTGCACCCAGTGATGAGCATAACCCTGGAATAGCTCTATCACACAGTTACTCCAGATTTATACCCACACACAACACCAAGCCGTGCTTGGCTCTCTAGGTCAAGATTTGCACAGTGTCAAGCTCAAATTATAACTGCAAAGAGACAGTTTAAAATGGCACAAGCAGAGCTGAGAGTCACTAAGCACAGATGGAGCAATGAGAAGCATAAAAGCCACCTGCATTAATACTTTAAACACACAATACCTGAAGGGCACATTAGGTGCCACTTACCTCAGTGGTGCTAGACTCAGTACCATTAAAGGTATTTACAGGCTTGCTCCAGGAATCACTGCCAGGAGACTGAACAGAGAGTGCTGGAAGAGAATGGAGGGCAGGGTTCAGCTGCTTGAAACACAGCTGTGAGCACACCCTGTACACATTACACCATTACCCTTCCATTTCTAGACATGAGAAAGGGTATTTTCAGCAGCTCAGAAAGTTAAGTGTTGCCCAGACATCTTGAGACATGAGGCAGCAGAGAACACAGGGTATTAGAAGTGAGAGTAGAGAAGAGGGAGGAGATTTCTTAGGGAACATAAAAACAGGAGAAAGACAGGACAGAGAAACAAGGGAGTCAGCAGCTGTTCAGGGTAAAGATGAGAAAATGTAGGAAGGCAAAATAAGAAAAAGTCTCAAGTAGATCCAGCCCAACCAGCTAGAAAATGTTGTATAGTAGGATCTTGATGTGAAACAAAGACCCAAGAAACAGATTAGGAGACTGACATGGCCAGCCACAGGAGAAGAATGGCTGAACAGCAGAGCTTAGAACAGATGCTACTCCACATGTCTGCCAGCCCCCCTCCCACTTTCAGCGTCAGACAGGAGAGGGTCGTCTCCTCTGAACCACAGACCCCATCCTCACTGCACACCCCAGAGGACTCCTCAGTTCTGTGAAACCCTTCACAACAAACAGACCCAAACTTACCTGGGCTGTTGCTCTCCCAGATCTCTGTGCCCAGGCTGTTTCCAGACACTGTTACATCACTCTGCTCCAAGCACAGGCTGTTCTGCTTCTTAGCAAATCGAGGCGGAATGCGCGACTGAAGGACGCGGGCTTTGGCTGGTGCCTGTGACAGGAAAGGCACAGGTGTCAGACTGGGAGGTTCCCCCGGTCTAACAAGACTGGAAAGAGCCACCTTTTGCAGGGTGAAAGTTTCTTCTGGCAATAACGCAGTGAGAGTGCAAAGTCCTCCACTGCTCCTGCTGCCCAATATCCCACCAATGACAGCCAGCAGCTGGCTTAGAGAGCCAAGCTGCTTTGGATGAAGACCTCTCTAGAAACTTAACTCCCAATTAACAATTCTGCTGCAAGCCAAGAACAGTCAGACATCAAACTCTTCTTTTCAGACCATCGGCCCTAAATGTTTCTGAGGCCCAATACAGGATCTGTACTACTTTGGCACCGTCAACTGTATGTTCTTCTGTTCATACAAACACCTTCTGGGGCCCTGTTTCTCTGACTGTAATCCAAACCATGTAACAGGTCCAACTTTTCTGCCTCCCATTCCTCACCTGAGCAGCCTGTTCCTTCTTCCTTCGCTCCTCTTCCAGCAAACGACGCTGCTTTTTAGTAAGAACCTCAATGAAGCCTTCACCTGCCATGGAACCAACTTCATTCTCTTCTGCTGTGTTCGACACCCGATTATCAATGATGGTACCTGAGCAAAGCACACAGGGGAAGATACAGTGCACCTTGTGTGTGCATACAAAGCTTTATAATTGCAATAATTTAAACAGTACACTCAGAAGAGGATCCATGCCACAGTAAGTTCACCTAGCAACATCACAGCTACATTTTGAAAACAAAATCATGACAGTCTGCTGACATCTACCAGCCACTCTATCTTGCAGGACTTTGCTGTCTCCTCTGTTTCAAGATGAGCACGCTTCAGCTGGAGAGCTTGGGAATGGGAGCTGTGTGGTAACTCAGGTAGTTCTTTTCAGAGATACTCATTTCTTGCCTCTCTGCCATTAGCTCAGCCTCAAATTCCCCTCTCTGGATGCTCTCTCAACTTCCTTCACACAACATGAATTTCAAGCCCAGAATACATTAGCATCTTAAAGAGAAATATGGACATATTCTCCCCAAACACAAATTTTCTATAGAAGAAACTTTAGAGACGCTGTCAGATCTGGCTGAAAAGTTTGCGTGTAAAATTTAACAACAATTTTACCTTCCATATTTTTCTATTTAGATACGCAAGAATTTTCTTGTTTCTGTAAATGAATGGAAAAAAGCCCCTAACCTAATATTAAAAATTACACTGGATTGAATCAGTCTGGCTTGAAGTCAGCCACAACGTGGCTCTCTTAAAGAAACAAATGAATCAAGACACTCACTTCCGTAACTCAGTTCAAACTGTGACAAGGCCTCTCCTTTCTCACTTGCTCTTTGTCCAGTGGATTTGTGCTCCTTCTCTGGCTTTTTACCTGGCCCCTCAGCACTCTCCGAGTTCACGTGGGAGGCCCTATCCAAGCTGTAAATGGAGTGGCTGCTCCCACCACTGGTATTGCCAAGGCCTCCTCCTTCTTCTTGAGACCTACACAGAAAGAAGGGAGATGATTTAGTTTTGTCAGCTGAACGCGAGTAAAAGTGACAAGCAGAAAGCGCATGGGGTGTATGCCCACTCCTTCAACACCTGCACGTCAGATCACAGATCAGAAAACAACTTTACCTTTTGCTCTTTATCAGGGTCCCGTTCTGCTGGCTCTCGTATCTGGAAGCTGCTCCCACACCAGTCCTGACGGACTGCTCTGCAAACCCTGCTGGCTCAGCCTTGCGGCTCTGCCTGTCCACCAGCGGCCTCTGGCTTGAGAAGCTTCTCTTTGCCAGCTCCCTCTTCTCTCCCAAGCTCCCAGTGCTGAGGCCACCTTCCAGCTGGCCCTCACTCTCTGGAACTCCATCTCTTCTCTCCCGCCGCTCGCTGAAGTCACTGCTCTCAGACGCTGTCTCCCACTCCTCATTGGCATGGTCCGAAGAGTTCTGGTAGGACAGCTCAGGAGAGCGTCTGCCCGAGATGCTGCTCTTCTCTGCAGTGCTCAGCTTGGGTCTGCCTGGCCACTGGCTGGGCAGCAGGTTGGGGCCTCCCTCCTCAGGGTTCCACTGCCCGACCGATTCCCTCTCCTGCCTGAGGCGCCTGAACCGTGGGGGCTTGTCCTGGCGGGGAGGACGCCGCCTCCTGAAAGGCCTGTTCTCTATGTTCTCCTGATCCGCTGAGTAATCCTCCTGGAAAAAGTGCCTTTTGTCATCCAGATGACTCTCATCAAAAACCCGGCTGGAGAAGGAATCCGTGTGTTTGTAAGAATCCTGAATGTAGTCCCTGTCAGACTGCTGCCTGCTCCCGAAAGTGTCTGATGGAGACGTGTGGCTGTACTCCTGCCACCCTCCTCCCCCACTCCTGCCTTGCCACTGGGTGGGCTCCTTACCCATGAACCCCCTTCGCCCATAGCCAGAGTTGCTCAGTCTTGGTGGCAATGATCTCCCAAAGGCTCTCGGAGCCCTCATCTTAGGATCCAGGCTGTTGTGGTCATCTGAATAGATTTTGTTGGACCTCCAAGACTCTTTGAAGTCTCCCTTCTTCAAATCACTGTCCTCCCTGTCCAGCACAGAGCCTTCATTGCTGTTTTCCGAGCCCCTCTGCCGGCGACGCTTGGGGAGCTCCTCGTACTCTGACCCTTCACTGTGTGTCTCGCTGGCAATCCGGCGCCTTGGTTTGCCTCTGGGGAAGTCCTCTGGCTGGTTGAACTCCCGGAGCCCTCGGCCCCGGCTGCTCCTCTGGTTGTTGTAGACCCCCCTGCTGCTCACAACTGTGCCTCGGCCTCTGAAAGTGAACTCTCTGAAGCCTCTCCCTCGCCCACGCCCTTGACCTCTCCCACCGAAGGCTTGCTCCTCGTCAATGAAGATCCAGTTGTTTCTTTTCGTGGGAGGGAGATCACTGCTCTCCCTGGATAGTTTGTTCTCCCAGGTTCTTTCTGGCTTCTCTTCCTCCTCCTCCTCTTCCTCTTGGGATTTCTCAGTCTCCCGTGCAAGGCTAGTTTGGGAAGAACCTTTGTCATCCAGCAAGTAACGCGTCGAGTTCAGCAAGGCAGCAGAGTCATCTGACTCGTTTTCTACCTTCTGAACAGCTGCCTTCTCCTTCAGTGGGCGGGAGCTGTCCTCTCCCTCCAGTTTAACCTTCTCCATCTCCTTCTCCTTCTCTTCCACCTTGAGGGCTTTCAGGACTGGTTTTTTAATGGGGCCCGACCGCCGTGTCCTCCCCATTTGCTCCTGCTGCTGCCCGCTGGTGTTGCGGCTCTCAGGAGCCCACTCTGCAGTCTCTTCAGTGGCCTGTTTGGTATTGGCTCCTTCTTTCTTCCATGGGTCAGCACTGAACGACTGCTCATCCCGGGACACGTCTTCAGCAACTTCCGCTGCTGTCTCAGCAGGTTTCTGATGGGGGCTGATATCCCAACCGTTATATTCAGGCTTCTTCTCTGCTTGGATAAAATCAGGCTGGAGGGGCGAACACCTCAGGTTTGCATGGCGGCTGCCAGCAGGACAGGCTTCCTGCACACTCTCCTGATGCTGAAACAAGAGATCCTGGCCTATCCTCTGAGAAGACAGGCAGCTGTCAAAGTCTGCTTGGGCCTTCTTCTCAAAAGCATTCAAATACTCCTCCCCTCTCTCCTCAAAGAGATCTCGCTGAGTGCTCAGACTCTCTGGCCTTCCAGAAGCAGAGTAACTTTCATTCCTAAGAACAAAACAAACAACAAACAAAGAGAAGTCAGGTAATGCAGAGCACAGCAGATCTCCAAGGGCCCAGGCTGGACATAAGAGGTGAAAAGAAATAAACTGGGGTTTATGATAAATCACAAGGCAAGGAATCTATAAACACCAAAATGCTGGGCAGAGCTGCTGCAGCCCCAGGTTGTACTGCCTGGTTTGTTAAATCAGTGCATGATAAAGAAAACAGTTCCTATGATGGGCAGCAAACTTAAGAAATAAAGGGAGATTCAACCTCCAACAATGTGGAGATCTGAAAACAAAGAATTGATTTTAGAATGTCAAAAAAAAGTAGGAGACAAACTAGAAAGCATCAGCATTTTTGACTCATTCTTTTTTATACTTTCCCATGTAGGTGACAAATGCCCCTCTCCCTCCAAACAGGCTCCAAGCTGGTCAGATAGAAAACTTCTGAATATCTCAGTCTGTAAACAACTCCACATCTAAAACACTCATGAGTGTAAGGGTTCTCCCAGATCAGTACCTGGGCCTCTTCACCGACATCTTTCAGGTCAGCTCTACACCTGCTTTTCAGCAGATGACTTACAGCAGCAGCTCCCATCCCAGCATGTACGAGGACAGGGGAATGCTGCACTCACCTGGCATGCAGCCCCTCCATGCCCATGTTGTCAGCCTGTTTTTGATGTGACAGGGAGTATCCTTTGCTCTGGAGGGATGTGTAGCTGTCCTGGCCCCACACTGGCACAGGATCCAAGGAAGCAGTTTTCCTCTCTGCCTGCCCTGCCTGACAGTTCTGATCTTCAGATCGACAGCTGCTACCACCGATGGAGTCCTGCTGAATCATGGGCTTCATAATTCCTGCTCACGACAGAGTTCATGCCATTAGCACTAAGATCTCACAGACAAGAAGAATTTAACAATCTCCTAGCTTGACTCCCCTTTCCTTCTCAGGCAGCAAGCGACTGCAGCCATGGAAACCTCTCTTGTAAAGGGGAGCCTGTGCTTGGAAAATGCACAGCTGGGAAATACACCTGGAGTGATACAGAAGATGACACAGCTCTCAGAGCCCAGCCCACACAGACACAACACAGCATCACTGGCTTGGGATCAAGCAATCCGCAAACTCCAGAGAATGATTTATATATCCTGATGTTTACTTTCACACCTCTGAAGATTAGTAACAAGAAAGGAAGGTGCAAAGTGCACACAGTTCAGGAACTACAGGGTTTCTCCATCAAATTTCCTAAGGGGGTCTATTAAGATTTCACATGATTACAGTAATTCCAAAACTCATCCTTCTGCTTCAGCAGGCAAGATCAGTGGATTTGCTACCCTTTCCTCCAAGAGGCAAGATCAGTCACACCCGCTAAGGTCACAAACCAGTCAGGGAAGGTCTCCCACCGCAGCACAGAGAATGGACAGACACATGTCCACATGTCCTCCCTCCAGTCTCCCACCACTTCCCATTGCAACCAACTTTCTCATCCCCAGAGAAGGGATGCCAGCGAGAATGCAAAGTCTGGACAGAGGTTAAGACACACAGCAAACCTTCCAGATACGAACCAACTCAACAGCCAAGATAAACACTGACAACACCTCACCTGAAGGGTGAAGGGCTGAAGGGTAGAAATCCACGGGGGTGCGACTCTGGGCCATGCGAGGGTCCATGTAGGAGGGCATCATCATCCAGCGGGGATCAAAGCCGAGCATCTGCGGGTGCGGCGGGTAGAACGTCCGCTGGGGATGGGAGTGGGATGGGGCAGGGTAGACCTGCTGCTGCCAGTGCTGCATCTTGTACAGCTGCTCCTGCAGGGGAGAGGATGCGCCATTGGACATGGCTGTGGTGCCAGGAATCACACTGACGTACTGGTCAGCCAAAGGAAAACACACGCCATCCATTAAAGGCTCAATCCCGGATGACATGGGAGGGTGGAGCAGAGAGGGGCAGGTCACTACCAGCTGGGAATGTGGCAGTTGTTATTCCGTGAATACCAGAGCAGCCAGACTATCACACCACTGTGGGCCACACTACATGGCCAAACACAAGGCTTTAAGCTTTAAGGTCAGCTTCAAGACCACAATTTGCATCTTCTCAACACTCCTATGAATACAAGACAGCTTCTTGTCAAACACCACTTCCTAACTGGAACCAAATACTTCAGGAGATGTTGCATTTTTCAGGAAATGCGACTCTTAATTTATTTAGTGTGTATACATGTATTAGTTTCACCCCTGTTAGCTGAACAGATTAGAGAAAAACAACCTAAACCAAATTAAGAGAGCTATTAATATTTTACAGTGTTTCCTGTGCATCCTCCAGAGATGGGCTGGCACTTGCAGGTTGTTTCCCCATCTCCCACACGGCCAGTCCACCTTCCTTTAGCTGAGGACTGTCATGATATTAATTTGATTTGACATTTAACTTTTGCTGAAGGTCCAAAAAGAATATACATTTGAAGGGAGTTTTGTCTACTAAAGAAAGCTTACAAACACTGAACAGCTCCAATTAACATGAAATGCATCTACTTACCTGTCAAACTTGCCACCATCTTTTTTTTCTAAGCTTACAACAATGTCAGATACTGTAACTGTTTATTAAAAAAGCAAATCTCCAACTGCAGAGCAAAAGAGACACCTTTAAATCTGAATCTGACACATCGTTACAGCAAAGAAGGCTCTGATAAATGCAGATTATATCTACATTATCTAGTCCTCTGGTACCTTGGAGAAAATATTTCCTTCGCAATACCAACACTTTCATTTTATTCTTTTCATGGAGCTACCAAAGCAGCAATACAAGCCAGCCAAAACATGCACTGCCTCATACATACTAACATCACAGAGGGTAAGAGAAAATAAAATAAAACTTCATGTTCTTCCAGCAGCAATGACCTGTGGTATTATTAGCATGACAGCAAAGACATCCAATTCTTTTTAGTTTAAGAGCATCTCTTTTCAAGAGTAACATTAAGCAGCGTTTGCTGCTGTACATCTGAATCATGAAAATGTCAACTGCCGAGCAACGAGCACGGGGAACATCCATAAAAGAGCAATTACTGAGCTTCCAAGCAAAAGCCAATTGTGAGCTCTTCACTAAGATCTGCAGCAGTGTTGATTATATCACATTTCAAGTGGTTATTTTATGAAGAATGGCAATTAACTTCGCATTATCTGAAGCCTGAGTACTCTGTCCCCTGGTTTGGCTCTGCTGCCCTACAGAGGCTCGCTGCATCTGGAGGCAGAGCTGCACAGCACGTATGGCACATACGGCACTGAAAGGTCAGGCAAGAGCCAAGATGCACAAAGCAGTTCAGCTGATGTCTCAGTGCCCCAAAAGAGTTTTCAATGCAACAAAAATGAAACATTAAAGACCAAACATTTTTATGGTGCAAAGAAAACACCGACTTGGAAGAGCCTCACCGAAAAAACCTGAATAGTTAGTAGATGAGAGCAGAGCAAAGCACCAGCCCTCTGCAAAGGCAGGAGGTGGAATGAGAAGTGTGCCACTCTAGAACTCCCTCCCAGTCCAGAAGCAGTCCAGCAACTTGCCAGTCTAAGTACACTTTGCCCCGGCAAGCAAATGGCTGCCCATACCTACAATGGTAAGGACACCGCAAGTACTGAGTGAAATGGAAGCAGCTGAACCCCAAAGGTTTTCCCTTCCTGTGTATTCAGCCACTGCAACAGTGCTGAAGAACAGCAGCTCATCTCGTGCCAGAGAGTAAGAAGAGATGTTCATCAGGTTCAACGCCAGCCCAAGGAACAGAAGCTTCCCTGGGCCAGGCCTACACAAGCACCAAGACAGTCACTGACGCGCTCATGGCTTTGGATGTGGGAACATCCCCAGCTTCTCCTGCCTGTGCACATTTGCAAACCAGAGCTCTGCCACAAACCACACAGTCCTAAGAGTTCCCACTGTCAGGAGATGCCCAGACAACCGTGCAAGACAAGTCAGCATTTCTGACAGCACTCTATTTTTCTCCCAGGCAAGTGACAAATCTGGCCAAGCCCTACCCACAACAGCTCTAGCATCACAGGGTGCACAGAAAACTCATGTAGCCCATATAGAGCCTTTTTACCCAATCAGACAGGATATATCCATGATCAGAAGCACTGAAAAAGGCCAGGGTAAAACCCCATTTATCTCCTCCCAGCCCAAAAACTGATGGTGTTGAGAACTGAGCAAACACAGTGGTTTAGTGGGGGGGGTCCAGAAAAGATGGGTGTGAGCTCACATCCATTACCTGCTGCTGTTGCTGCTGCTGCTGCCTCTGGAATCGTGGGGGAAGAGACTTCTGGTATTTGTTGAATTCTTGTGCTGGCGAGGGAGCTTCTCTGAGCTCCTCCTCACTGCTGCTTTGGGCTGCTGCTGCTGGGGCAGGACTCTCCTCTTCCAGATAGCCAACAGAGGCATCCTGCGTGTGAAACTCAGGGGTTGCTGCAGAGAAGAAAACAAGCCCTCAAGAGCCTGCTCATGACAGAGTTGGGAGTGCACCACCACCACCACACAACATACACAGGTGTGGGCATGTCCTGACTGCAATACATGGCTGAACCTTATTACAATCATATACAGCACATCCTTTACCTTGACAGCCTACAGAGGGTTTTGTCCATCTTGTTTTAATGATAAATTCTGAAATCCTCCTTTGCTATCAGCCTTCTGCTTAAGCACTGGGGAGAAAGTCCTTTTCCCCTGTTAGTCCTTAAACCTGTCAGCACTTACTGATTTTCTGATCTATGGCCACAAGTGCTTAATATTATCATCCAATCATGAGAAGCCCATGAGGCCCATTCCAGCAAGGCCTCTGCTAGCACAGCTCACTGAGCACAGATAGCAGCAACTAAAGAAGTTTGCATTTATTTTAATAGCTTTTTTTATTTAATCAACCTTTGTCAACAATGAAAACTACTCCGCAGAATGCAAGAAGCAGCTGATCTCTCAAGGGCAGCTGAAGGACCCTCTGAACACTCCCTCCCAGGAACTCCCCCACTCCAGGTAAGAGATCGGCACAATGGCAAAAAAAACAATTTTTACAGGGGGAGGCAGGCAGTGTTTCTGTACCTTTACGGAAAGCATGGCCATTCTCTTGTGCAGTGTTCTTCTCTGTGCTGGGAGGTCGCACATCTTCATTCTCTGTGTGTTTCTGTGTCTCCCCACTCTTCTGAGCCAGTTTGCATTTCTGATCGAGTTGCTTGAGCTTTGCAGCGCAGGCTGCCAGGCGCTCCTCCCTGGCTCGCCGCTCCTCCTCCTCCCGTCGCCTCCTGGCTCTCTCGACAGCCTCAGAGATCTCAGAGTGCACAAACTTCTGTCTCACGGGCACCTTTTCTTCTTTATCCTCAAGGGACTGCTGTCTGAGAACACTTCCCAGCGCGGGCTTCTGCCAGAGAAAAAACATTCCTCCATAAGCATGACCCAACCAGCTCCTCTATCTTGAGCTCTGCATCCCACGCTGAGGATATCCCCTTCCAGCTCCCTCCCCTCTATCCTCATGCACAAATCCCCCCATTACTAGGGAGAGTTACTGCTGTTTGGTTCAGTAACTCCATTTTCTCACTGACAACCCCACTGTTCTGGACCAGCTTCAATTTCTTTTCCCTAGTGGAAGTGCTATGCAGATGGATTTCTCTCCAGCTGGATATAAACTAAAAATAGAGAAATTCATCAGCATCCCATTTCCAATAAAATGTCAAACTGGCTTTTTAAGGACAGTGATGGGCTTCCAGCTCACCCACGAGTTCAACCTACCTGGTACTCCGAGGCAGAGCTCCAGCCATTCAGCTTCCTCGGAGGCTGCTGTGAATCCTGCGCTTTCCGGACTGGCCGGGACAAGCCAACGGAATCATTCCAATTCTTTCCTTCCTCCAAGGTGTGCTTAACATCTGCACTGTCTGCAGAGCTCAGGGACAACTGTCGCTGCCTTCTGGGATCCCAGCTGTTCCTGTCATATAAACAGCTTTATTACTGCATTTGCTACTTGCCTCAGAAAGCACTTGCAGCCTTATCAAGTGGAAAAGGTGACTGACTTTAATAAAAAGGAAAGATCACAAAACAACCACCAGAACAAGTGATGTGCTTCTCTTAGGTGCATGAGGATCAACTCCACTCTTGTGCAGCAGGATAAAGGTGAGAAAAGAGGAGGAAGAAAGCCTGGCAAAGTGGCAGGCAGCTGCTAGACCTACACATATCCTTTAAGACCACTCAAACACTGCCCAGCAGAATCAACAAAGTCACAACAACAAATCCAGGGGATCAAGACTCCACATTTAGAACAAGTTTTTAAAAATCCTGGTATTCCCTTTTACTGAAACAACTGTAGGTGCAAATAGAGCAACTTCTTACCACTTCTGTCGTCCATCTTTAAGAGTTTCTTCCTCTTCTTCATCTTCACTAAACTTTAGTTTCTCAGAGTAATCCACTTCATCATGAATGCCTATGAAGGCAGAAAGGGAGAACAGATTTATGAGGAGAAAGAAAGAGGTCTCTCGTTCTGATAAAGCTTATGCCCCGCTGTCACTGAGTTACAGGACATACAGGCTTGTCATGAACTGCTCGCAAAGCCAAATGTCCAGCACTGGACCTGCAAATCACAGAATAGCCTGGGTTGGAATGGACCTTTAACGTCATCTACCAACCCTCCTCAATGAGCAGGGACAACTTCAACTAGATCAGGCAAGAAATGATGTGAGCAGTGTGGACACACACAGCTGAACAGCTGGGCTGGTCCCAGAGGAGGAGCAGCAAACAACCTGGGAATGGGGGCTGTAAAAGAGGAGACAGTCACCAAGCCAGACTGTGTGCAATTGGATACTGAATGCCATGACTGAAAAGGCAGGACTAACTCTCCTTGCCAGCACCCACAGTGCTATCCCTCCTGCTGTGCTTGGTGTTTTCAGATTTTAGGAGTCTTCAGATCCAGTTCCTTGAGCACAATGTAATGGAAGGATCAGAAGGATCCATTGTGTCATCATTTACACCAACAGCAATTTTCCAACTACACAAAGCTTGAGCACGAAGGCACTTTACCTGCCCATCCATCATCTGCATCATTGTCCAGCTCATCCAGCCCCTTCAGGTTCTCTGCGTTGATGATGGTGGGCCGAGGCACTCGCTCCATCGGCTGCCGAACTGGGCGCGTTGGGCGAGACAGGCTGAGCCTGTTCTCTTTTCTGCAGGAAAACACAGAATTGGTCAGAAACAGCAAACAGAAAATCAAAGAACGCAGAGCCGAGTTTGTTACACTGAATCAGCCCTTTTCTACTATGCACTTATATACAATGCATCCAAGTTTCTCTCCCTGTCCAGCAGCTTCTTTCCCTTGTCTACCTGGCACCTACTTCCTAGAACTTACAGATCAGAGCTGCAACCCCTCCAGTCCAGGATCACACACCAATTCCCATGTACCCCTGCTCTTCAGACACACAATGCTTACTGCCTTTCAACATTTCAGCTGCTGTTGTAGCTGGAGCAAAGCACTGCTGCTTTGGGTAAAAAACAGGTTTCCCCTTCGGTGCCTGCAGCTTCACACATGCAACTGCATCCTTGGCCCAAATTCTTGCCTAGTTTAAGGTTCATGTCACACCCTGAATGTGCCTCTCAAGTGGGAAAGTGATGGCAGCCTTACCCATCCTGGTCATTCATCTGGAATTGTCTGAAAGGTACCCGGGGCTCAAGCCGAAGCTGAGGAACGGGGAAAGACCCTCGGTCCAGTGATGCAGGGGTCTCGGATGGCTGTTGTGGACACATCTGGAATGAGGCGAAGCAGAACAACCCAGTTTTTCTCCTTGACACAGGAAGGTTTACCCAGATTAGGCTACAACATGTGCATGGTAGCTGCACCCGCACAAAGGGGAAACAAACATTTCCCATCTGGCTGCCCAACAGGCCACATGCTAATGGCTCCCTCCCCAGCTCCAGAGGGAAAGGGGTAACTTCTCTGTGGGCTGAGCAAGGCTGTGCTACACAAACTAAAAACATGCCAATAGAAGGATCCCTCAGCAAGTCATGGAAGCCAACTGAGACTCCAGAAAACACATCTCAGCTGACTTCAACCCCGCGCTTATCTTAAGAATCAAAGACATCCCAAAGGTGTGGAGAAAAGGTCACTTACAAAAGCAGGCAGCATGTCATGGTACGTGGGTGGCTGGTAGACGTTTCCCATGAACTGTGAGGCCCCTTTGCGGACGGGCTGAGCTGGGCGGAGAGACGGCTCCTTGGGATCGCTGGCGCTCGCTGAGGAGGGGGCCCCGTCTCCAGTGCTCGAGGTCTTGCTGCCCAGCTCAGCAGGGGAGGCGGTCAGAGATGTGGCAGAGGTGATGTTCCTCCCACCGCCCTCCCTCCAACTGGTGACATCTGGAAAGGAGGTAATAACTACGTTAATATTTGTAAATGCGGGCAGCCACTCTGACAAAGTCTCGAAACCTCAAGTACTCTGGTCAAGCCCTAATTACACTAAGGTTGTAGAAAAATATCAAGGACCAAGAAATCTCCAACTGTGTTTATTTTCTTAAGAGAGGAGCAGCATCAGCTGTTACTAAGTAATTGCTGCACCAGTGGTGTCCTTATTTGCCAATAAACCTAATTCCTACCAGAGTGCTCCCCACCTCCACAGTGCTTACCCTGCAGAATTAAGGCCAATTAGATGCAAAAACACTCAAAGAAAAGCACATTACACCACACACTAATTTCACTGTGGCTCCCCAGCCCGGGAAGGGGCCTGCTTTGCAACATCACACAGCAATTTTTATTAACCTGTGTAATAGATGGCAGTCCATACTTGGCTCTCTGGACCACAGAACATCAGCACCACATGCCAATCTGTGATCACCTGCTAAGCAGCCTGACACGTGTAAGCTCATAAAAAGATAAAAGGAATTGTAAGGATGGAGTTCTTGGTTCTACTGTGAACTGGCACCTCCTGCCCAAAACAGAGTCAATGGGGTTATGAGCTGGGATAAGGCAGACACCATCCTTCACTCACTCTGGGGGCGGAGGCTTGGTCCTGGCCCATACGACGGATCTAAGGCGCCCTTTTCTTTGCCAACCTTGTCCTGCTCGCCAGCTGCTTTCAGCGTCGGAAATTCCTCGGGAGAGAAGGATAACAGTCGGCTTGAGGCCCTTGAACCTGTCAGACAAATAAGTGTGGAACTCAGAGAAGATCTTTCCACTGTTTCAACTTCCTTACGAGATCAGCCTGGAAATGTGTTTCCTGGGAATCTGGGCCTCTGGCATATTTAAACCCAAATTACTATCGTACCAGCACCTCACTTCACATCCCCAACACTCTCAGACACTGTCACCAACACGACAACACATGTCCTCACCCAGCACTCCCACACTCGGCATCTTCATTTAAATTCTCACATTCAACAAAGTCAGTGAACTTTCTCAGCTTCCAATTATTTTTGTGACGTACAGAATTCAGACAGAGGCAGAGACATAAATTCTGCAAGATCGCTCATAAATGATACCCTGCTATCAAATATTTGACATTTCTATTCAGACTCTTTTTGCTCAGACCTCACGCTGCCAGGGAAGTCTATTGTTAAAATTTCTGTTAATGTATCAGTGAAAGACCACAGATAAGGACAGATGTTCTGTGCTCTCCTCTCTGCTGCAGCATTTTCAAGACGCAAATCACTGGCCAGATCAGGCCAGGTTCATTTCTAGTCACTGGCAAACTGTCTTGCTGAGTCATCAGTCACCCCAGAACAACAGTTCTCTGTCAATTCTAAAGATCTGCCAGTGACTGGAACATGAAACACAGCAATTCTCCTAAATCTGCTGGCAAGATAACACTGAATAAAAGGAAATTGCAAGCATTACTGTACTATTAGACATTAAAAGAATTGTTTCTTTTGAGAACTGTTTCTTAGTGTTACTTGGCTAATGCTCTCTTAAAAAAGGCATTTCAGAATTACATTAGAAGTATCAGCAATGAGTACTGAAGACTTGACAAGAGTCTCATCTATCTTTCTCCTTCCTTGCCCTGAAGAGTCAAGACAGACTGGCTTAAGTAATTTTTACTTTCTGGAACTTGCACACTGCACAAGACCTCCCATGTAAAATTTCCAAGAAAGACTCTGCAACAGCTGCACAAAACACCTTCAATTTTAGACAGATGAAAACACTTGAGAAGGACATTGCCTAGATATATCACAAAGTAGCTAAGACCTCCTGAAGAGTTCTGATTTTTACTAAACTAGAATGGCACAGCTTAGTGTCTTTCAGGGGAAACATCCACCCTCAGGTAAGGCTGCACCATGTAAAGACTACTTATGTGCAGCCATTAACAATTTGTACTCTACCCCTAAGCAGCATCACACTGCAAAAAGTTTGGTGCCCCTTTTTTTTTCCTCCAAATGTCCCTTATACGAAGACACAGGCATGGAAAAGTCCATTGTTACTTTATTAGGCAACATTTCTTCAGCATACACTCTCCAAAAGAGATTTTACAGCTCTAAGACTTAAAAAGAGCAAAAAGCAAGAGACCGTCCTCTTTGTCTTTAACACCTGAATCAGCTTAGAAGGAAAAGCAATTGTTCAGTGCCACTAGAGAAGAGACACAAGCATGGGATGGCCTAAGAAATCCTTTCAGACAGATTTCTGACGCTTCTGTGATTCAATTACCTTTTAATTAAGCTGCTCTTAGCCACATAGGCAACTGTTTTCTTGGGTTGAGAACTCTATATTATTAAGTCTGACCCAGAATGAGTTTTCAAAAAATCTTTTAAGTACATTGTTAGAAGATCAGATTTCAAAATGACTGTACAAGAGGTCTACACAGCAAGACTCAAGAATGTACCAATTAACCAAACAAGGCAGTCTTTGCACTGGCCACCAACCTCAGGCAAGTACAAGTTTCTGCTTTAACACTTAGCCTTTGAGAAACACCCTCTCATTAAGGGCCTCATTTAATTTAGGGTAAACTTGTCCCCTCTGTTTCTGCAATGAGCAGCTGTCTCCAGTTCTTCCAAATCTCTCTGCAATTTCACTTGACAAGTGAACGGTTCCAGGTCCGTTCACATTAAAACAGTGGAACTGAGCTGTTATTCTCACTATGGTTTTAATGGCACTACTCAGTGCAGCTGGAAACTGCCTCCTGTGTGGAAATGGACGCATCTGAAGACAACTAAACTCCCAATTCATGTTAACACTGCTTCAGGATTCTCAGTCAAGCAGAAGCCATTAGCAGCACAGTTACTGAGGGAGACTTAATAGCAAGGCCTCAGCCAATGTGTGGGCAAGTACACCCTGCAGCAGCTCCACTGCCACTTCCACCCACTGCCACTGCAATTCCCTTGGATCACAGACACTGTACAAGAACATTCCAGCCTCACTTCTGACTAGCCAGTTAGGTGAAGATCCCCTTGCTAGTGCCCATGGAGATGCCTACATTTCCCCTCTCCAATGTCTCTTTTCCTTTCTTCTCTTCTAAACCAATCCCTCCCCTCTTTCACTCTGTTTACTGCACCTTTATTACACACTGCTCTGGGCTGACTGAAGATATTCACGACAGGGCAAATGTTTCCTTTCTCCTTCAGAACCTTCCCCTCCCAGAACTCCGTGCTGCATCCCAAGAACATGATTCGCTCTGGTTCAGAGCAGCCACGAGACACATTCTGTTCAAGTCATGTCTTGCACTGGCAGCCCTGAATGGATTCAGCTGCACCATTCCAGCCAACACACCACACAGACCGAAAACAGGACTCAGAAGGCCTCACTCCCATTCTGCACCAGGCTGACAGGGAGGGCAGGAAGAAATGGAGTCCACCCCATCTCACGCCTGCCTGGGAAAAGCAGGCACATACCAATTCTGTTTATCATACTCACCACCTTCTTGTCCTGCTGGCTTTCCATTCAGCTGTGCCCATGACTTTGGTCCACCTGGCACTGAATTTGTACTCTGAAAACAAAACAAATCAAAAAAGAAACCCCAACACAGATCAGTTAAGGTTCATGACTGTTTCTCATTTCCTGGCTGGCACCTGCTATGGTTCAGGCCTCCAGACCACCCAGATACCACAGGTCTCCACACCTTCAAGCTGGGGCTACAGTCAGCTGTTCCCTACTCCAGCGTACTACAACGCTACAGTAAAAATCCTCTGCTCTGCCCTAATGTCTCCTCTGCCCACCTTCACCAACTACTTCCTCAGCTTGTACTCTCATCAAGTTTTCCTTTTGTTCTGCTGCATTTTCCCAAATTGTCTCCTTTAATCTTCCAGATTTGTTCCATGCTACACCTCAGCTTGAAGGCTACCCTACCTTCTCATGCATTAACCACTCTTCTCCTCTTCAAAACATAACTCCTGTCCTGATTTCCCCGAACCCCAAGGGCTGGGAATTTTTTTTAAACCTGAAGTGTGAAATCTGCAACACACAGGGGGGCCAGGTCCTTGCACTCTCTGGGACACCTTCTTACTTGCCAGTAGCTTTTTCAGTCCTAACACTGGCTACTTCTCCCACATGACCAGATCTCTTCCCATCGAGTCTCATCAGGCTGGGAGCAAGAGCTAGATCTGTTGTCACCAAGCAACGTTTGAATTACAAGCAAAGTAGAATACTTTAGAAGTGCTAACCAGCCATCCCACAGTCCAGCCATTTTTTTTCTAGACTGCAACTAGACTTTCTGCACACATTTGAGAAATTCAGTCCTGTGTATGTTACTTCTGGAACTGCAGCACAATACTCCTGGTGCACAGTGGCTTGAACTCAAGAGAGTCACTTCCACGAGAACTGATTATACAGGAACTTTTTTTTAAGTGCAAGGCAACACAGGCAATTAAAGCCCTCAAGCTGCCCGGAGACAGGCGAAGCAGGGTGGCAGTCAGAGACTGCTGGCACCTACCTCCTGACTGATTGACTGTGTCGGCTTCTGTAAATTGGAGACAGATTTCTGCAAACCCTGCTGCGGCAGCGACTCCTGCAGCTGTGCAGCCGTCACACTGGAACTGAGCAGAAACAGCACAGGTGAGACCAAATAGGAAGGAAGGCAGGAAAACAACTCCTGGCAATACGGCAGTTGCTAAAAGATCAAGCCAAAACATTGGCTCTACACTGGCAGAGACAACAGAGAACTGATCCCTGTTAAGGTTCTACACCAAGCACAGCGGTGCACAACCACTGCTGCCTGCCTGACAAAACTTACCAAAGATTCACTCTACCCACCTCTTTTGGTCTGGCTGATCCTGCTTGTTTGCCCATCCTGTACCGTCCTTGGGTACTATAATGATGTTGGGGTCGTTTCCTTTGTTCTCAGACTTCAAGCTAGGCAAATTTGCAGGAGGTGGCATGCGCCGGGCAGCAGCAACTTTCCCAAGACTCTGTAAGCCATGTCTAGGAATAACTGGTGAGAAAGGAACAGCAGCAGGTCAGAGGGCTGTATCCTGCCAGATAAGTAACCTTAATTAGGAAGCTGTGGCTGGGTGCAGCTCCAACAGAAGTGCTGCTGCTATGTTAACACACAGGTTGTTTCCCACAGGACCACAGATGCAGCCGTCTGTTGTAGCAGCTGGCAAACAGCTCCTGCAGCAGGAGGGAGAAAAATCATTCGCCCTAACGAAGTGCTCACAGAGTCTTTTAGGAGGATTTGCACAGGTAGCTTTTTTATTTCACCAAGGAGAAGCAGCACCACCTTTTTACAGCTTGGGGAAACGGCCACCCAAGTCCACCTCTTACCAGACAAACTGGAGACCTAACCTGGGAATCCTGAGGTCTCAATTTTCCAGCTCTATCCACCAGACTACATTCATTAAGAAAGTATTTCATTCTTCGTTTTCTATTCTCACATCAAATCCAGAGCCAGTCCAGGCAAGGTCATTTTTTTTGAACCCACTATCTACTTTTAGTCATTTTTCAACTGCAAAACCAACTCAGGTTATTTCTCAGTGGCCTTCAGTCCTTGACTCTCGCCTCACACAAGGTCTGACCAGTTAAGGCACTTTAGTCAGCTCAGGTGCCCTGCCCTGGCACAGCCTAAGGACCTGGTAAGGCTTCCTCTCAAGCTTGTTACCTGCCCACTCTGCAGCAAGGACACAGGCTAAGGGGCCAAGAGTCCCAAGCTGTTCTGTGCAATTCCTCTATATCTCCACAATAACAGCAGCACAAAGCCGTGGACACTTCCCTTTAGGCCTTAATGAAACAGAGGCTTTGACACCTGCACAAACACTGCAACCCAGCTGTGTCCCACAGGGTCAACAACCTGAATGAGCTCTGCAACAATACTTTTGGAAGATATCAAAAGGAGCTTTCTGGAGGTGTTTCTTACCTGTAGTTCTGATAGCTTCTATTGACTTTCCTTTATACTTATCAAACAGGCTGAGAGTCGAGTACTTGCTTTTCCCATCCTTTCCCTTGGTTATTTGCCCCAAACGATCGGACATTGCGATGAAATGTCATCTAGTAAGGAAATTTCTCTGCACCGCTCCCGTCTGCCTTTTAATGGAAGAGAACCAGGAAAACCCCATCAAACGGATTGTTCAGCCACAGACAAGAAAAACACAGAGCACACACAACAGCAAGGTTTGAACATACTCCATGAGCACACACACCAAGCCACAAGGTTTTAACTCCCTCCTCTTTAGTCACAAGAAGCTTTTGGGCTTTAAGATTCACAAACTGAGTGAAAAGAACTGCAGGAACACACTTCTCATGGCATTTTTTTTCCCTGCCACTCCAGTGCTAAAAGAAGTGAGATTCTTTAAGTATGAGAACACAAGAGAGGGGGGTCAACAAGCCCTTGCTTTAAAAGAGTAAGGCTGACAAACAGCTAAACATCCTAAACATAAATGCCAGAAAAGCACTATATCTTTTTATCTTATACCACACTGGAATTTATCACTGCATTTCCCCTGAAGCACTGGCAGCTGGGTTTGTAATGTTTAGATTATGGTTCCACACTGGCCACAGTTATACCAGCAATTAATGCTTTGACAACATTTGCCTTCACTGGAAGGCAACAGAACTATTTCTCCAAATTCCCTTTTCCCATTGGCTGGCCATGAAAGAGAGTTAAGGAGTCAAAAAAAACCTGCTCAACTGTACCAGATTCTGATTCTTGAGCCTGTGAGTTCAGCTGTTCTACTATGAATTCTCCAAACACGTTACTAAAAAATTACATTCCTCTGTTGCTGGCACCTTAAACATAGTTTTTAGCCTGAAATATACTTTTCACAACAGATGTGGTTTGTTAATTTTTCAATCTGATCTCCGCTGGCACAACATGCTGTGAGTAACACCCATCATGCAGGCACTCTCCCTACTTTGACTTTTTGGCTCTTGGAGCCTGGGACAAAGTTGAAACATGGGCAATGCACACACTGTACATCAACTTTTATGTCAGAAAAGACACTTTCAATGGACCCATCTTTCATTTTTTTGAAGTATCATTCTGTTCTAAATCTTCTCAAATCTAGGAGTGTCGTCTAACCTTTTCGCACATAATTTAGATTTCCAGATTTCTTGTTGTAAAGCCTCTACTTCAAGCCCAAAACTGCTGGCAGTTTCATCTTACCATCTGCTAGATCCCGTCCCAGGGTTTCAACTCTGTGTTGGGAGTAACAAAACACCATATACATGTGTGTGTGTATATATACACACATATCTCGGATCTTCCCACACCTCACACTTTCTGAAACTCACCCAGCTGAAAGCTTTTTTCCAACAGAGACAGCAATCACTCTTTCTGAAACAAACTGTATCTGACCAAAGGCTACAATTCCCATCAGCAATGCCTTATCAAACATGATTTGCAGGTAAGAGGATTAGTCCATTACACATTATGTACAAATTAAAGCACAGACTGCGAACATGCTGGATGGAGCCAGACTGGGAATGCAGTGCCAGCTGCAACTGGCCCAGTAAAGCCCATCTAAAGGCTGCTGCCAGGGGCAGGTGTCTGACCAAAAAGCCTGGCACCACACAGCATTTGTTCTTGCACTGCAGGATTTAAATCAGGCCTGTCAGGAACAAGAAGCCATGGACTCTGTGCTAGGCGGTCAGGGAGAAAGAAGGAAAAGTATTTTCTGTCACTCAACAACAGCATCCACAGGATGCTCAGGAAAAACACCAGGCTCCCCAAGAAGCCCCTCACAGCATTTCTGCTGAACCACCACACAGGGCTGCAGCATGAAGGCTTTGTGGAGGCAACAGGGCTGGCTGGCAGTCTTGAGGCACCTTTTCCTGCAGCGTAGCAAACAGATCTTTGGCTCCAGTCTGGTTCATCTTTGCTCAGATGGCCACCATGTGCCAAAGAAAACAACAGCTCCTCCCTCACTTACCCATTTGCACTGTATTTTATTAGTAGGACAGACATAAAAGAGAGAGGGAGAAAACACACTGATTAGCATAAACTTGGCAGGAAAGCACAAGTTGGACTGAGAACAACGAGCTTTTTGAAGGGGCAGAGTTGTGGGGAGCCCCAGAGCAGAACAAAGAGCAGAGGTTGCTGTGCTGGCAAGAGCACAGCCACCTGCTTTTACAGGTATATTGAGCCTTGCAGAGGGAGCCTGGCTCAGAGCCTATCCACACCATGTCAACCCTGTACCAACCTCACAATAAAAGCAGTAAAATCCACTTTGAAGTTTAGAAAGCTCAAACCAGACAAAATTAGAAGGTGTTTAAAAATAACCCAACAACAACAAATCACCTACCAGATTAGGTTCAGGAGCTTTCTGGTTAACAGAAAACCCCTCAGTTCCTGAAAGTCAGTGTTGCAAACAGCACACAGGGCAACGCTGCCAAAGAGAAACCCTGACAACAGTTATGTAACCGGGTCTCAGCTGCCTCCTGATTACATCTTATATCATTAAAAGGATGCGGGAAGAATAAACAACCACTTCACAGCAGAGGAGCTGGGGATATGTTGGGATAAAGTCAAACTTTCTGGGACAGATGAAATTGCTCTCTGGATAAATGAAATTTACTTTCAACTCCTTCAGTGCTCTGAAGACATGAGACACAGCATTGTTCGTGTGTTATGTGTGTGCTCCAAAGAGGAAAACACGACCATGGAGAGGTGAAGCAATGTCCATAGTCAGTGTGCAAAGAGGCTGCAGCAGCACTGAGCAGGGTCAGAGCTGTCGGGCTGGCAGGACCTTGCTGCCTGTCCCTCCTGCCACCTGCAGAGCCCAGCTACTCCAAGGCTGTATCAGCCAGGGAGATCACTCGGCACCCAGTTCACCCACAGCACTTCGAAGAGGCCACAGAGCCTCCCAAGGCTGGCACAGCACTGGACTATCTTCCCATCAGACAGTCAAGCAGGGAATCCAGGCAGGGATTATAAAGGCCTTCCAGTATTGAAGAGCAAAGCCATTTCTGATAAAAATCGCGGTTCATTTAGAACTGAACTGCCAGCCTGCATGCTCGTTATTAGCAGAGCTAGAACCAGAAGGCACACGCTGATGCTGACAAGTGAAAACTGACAGCCTCGGCAGAGCCTCTGACCTGTGCTCAGGCTTCCCGTGCCCAACAGCTGACCCTGAAGAAAGCAATATCCCCTGTTACAGAGAAATCATAAAAAAATCAATCACCAGCATTTCTGCAAGGTTTCTCTCTGGGTTTATAGAGGTCTGTGGGGGAAGGTTTGCTATCAGTTTCATAGTGGAGTGTAGCTCTTCCCATTCTCAGGACTTGCAATGTCTCCTACTGTATCCAGGGACAGCACCAGACAGCAAAACACTGAGCGTCTGAGCAATCACAAAATACTGCAGTATGACCAGTTCCATCAGAGATCCCAGGGTACAAATAACTGCACCAGAAGCACTGGGGCAGAGAGCTCCACTGCCCAGGCATATTCATGTCCACGTCATACTGCCCTGGATCCAATTTTTGGGTATTGACTCTGTCTAATTGCCCTTTAAAGGGGTAGATTCTAATCCAGAGAGCAACAGTGACATTTTAATGTCTTAAAGACATTAGACTTACAAGCATACAAGTCTTGGAGCTACAGCAGACATCTACCGAGCCTGTCCTGCAAAAAACCCATGTGAAAACCTGGAGATACTGGCACCGGTAACAACTGGAAACCGCTGAGCTGAAAACAGCCAAATGGAGGGACTCCTGACAAACAGGATTGTCTGCAAAGCTCTCTGCAAATCTATGTACGCAGGAGGCTGGGCTGCCGGTGTTTTATTCACAAGACTTCAATGGAGCCTGAGTACCTGGAAGTCAGCCAGCCTTAGCTGAGCAGGGCAAACAGATTTATGAAAGGTAACACACATACTAGAAGGAATCACTTCAGCTACTCACATACCACTGAGCTCTACACCGAGCACAGTCCTGACTACTGCAGACCTTCACTCCTTGCTCACTTCACAGCAGCAGTCACTGACACAAAACAAAGCAACAGGATGGTGATTTAACAGTGAAAAGGCTTTTCTCCACAAGCAGGAAGATTTCTGACATGTAATTTTATACAAATTGTTCAGAAACTCACAGGCTGGAAAAACTAAACAGTACTTTCAGAAGAGAAAAGTGTCTGGAGTTATGTT
Organism: Cnemophilus loriae; assembly: GCA_013397755.1. Classification (NCBI taxonomy): domain Eukaryota; kingdom Metazoa; phylum Chordata; class Aves; order Passeriformes; family Corvidae; genus Cnemophilus; species Cnemophilus loriae. The sequence continues at coordinate 1,390,732 of VZTF01006314.1, read as the reverse complement.
AAACTGAAATACATTGCGGTTCCTAATGTTACCAGCAATGTAAAACCTTTTAGAAAACACAGTATAGTTTTACAGGAGATTAATGATGTTCACTCTTCTTTAAATACACACACAGGTCAATTTTACTGGTACTTCCATAGCTAAACATTTATCTGTCAACACAGAGATACCACCACTTCTGGAACACGTCCCACCAAGAACCACCTATTTGTGAAACACTCACCACCTGCCTCAGTGATGAAAGACACCACTGGCTGCCCTTGGGAGGGCTTTGGTGAGACACTGATCACCTCCCCAGGGACTTGCTGTCAGATGCACTTACATCCTGCAGAAGCCCTGTCTGGGCCATGCAGGGGGATCATGAGCCTAGCAAGGAAGGGACCAGATGAGCACTCGGTTCCCAGCAGAGATTGCTTAGTAAGGCAGGGAGCAACAGGAGAATATCAGCATCCAAGTACAAAGTCAATGAGATCAATGCAGAAGAGCTGTGCAGCAGGCGGAAGCTGTAGCAAGAGTCTAAGCCACAAAAAAACCTCTCACTGTTATTCTACTGCATTACTTCCAGAGGGACATGCCAAGATTTGCTGGTACACCTGAAAAAGGCCCTGCCAAGATTTGGATGTAACACCAAATGTAGTGCCAGAAAACGGCACCAAATCCTGCCAGACAGAGAGAAGCAAGTCAGGAGTCTGCAGTGCAGAGAGGAGATAAGACACCCCGAGCTCCTGACTCTCAAGAGGGACCCTCCCTGCTTAGCTCAATAGGCGTATTTGGTGGTACCAGTTCTTTTAATCCTGCACAATTCCAGCTTCTCTCCATCTCCCATGAACCTTGGCTCAGGGAATGGGAGACCAGGATCACGTCTGCCATGATTTACTGCAGAGGTATGCTGTTAGCCAAGCAATACTGTTGGAAGTTGTCTGCCAGAGGACTTGCCTGCTGTCCAGCCCCATCCTCAGACCTCTAAGTCAAGCCTTCTGGGATTTGAAACATGGAGCAGGACTATGAAGAGGGTAGGCAGAGTCTTCTGGACAGCGGATCTATCATTAACTCCACACTGTGGAGCTCTACAGACAGAGGTAAAACATGACAGCGGGGAAAGGGGACAGAAAGGGCATGTCCTGCCAGGTGACCTGACCTAATTTTCTCAGTTTTGCCTTCACCAAGCTCACCTGCTGCCTCCTCTTCTAAATGCACCAACAGGTTGGGAATCACAACTACTGTCAGTGAATCAGCGCACATTCCAGAGAAAACAGGTCTCCGCAATGCCAAGTTTGGCCTCACCTCTCTGCTAAACAGCTTTTCCAGTGCTGGGAAGGCAGGCAAGGCAAAGGCAGCCAGAGAGGCTGGAATTGTAACTTACTGTAAAACAGATAAAGCAGACTGAGTCTGAAGAATAGCTCAATTGTATTTACACAAAAACATTAATGAGTTCTGTGGTCCTTTCTGTGCGGGCTGGACAGACAATACCACACCCTGGAAAGGAGCCCTGACCTCCAGTAATTGAGGATGCAGACAAAGAAATAGTTCATCCTGAGTATGCAAGACTATGGCACAGAGCAAAAAAAAACCCAGTCAGAAGGCTGGTCCACAACCCACAGAAAGTACTTATGAGATCCTGTGCTCATGAAACTCCCCCTCCTTCTTCAGCAACAGAAAACCCAAGGTGTGCAGTTAATTCTTTCCTTGAAAGGAGTGTCTGTTCGCAACAGCCCACCAGAGAAACAGCCAGTTTCACCCATCTGCCCCACCATGCTGTAGAGAAGGAACTGCAGGAAGGTATAACCTTATCGACAAGGCAAGAGGAAGTGCTGCAGGGCTTTCATATCCTGCAAGGAAGCAGGAAGGCGTCTCATGTGGAACAACCTGGAGGCACCAGCTACCAACATTACACTCCTTACCCTCTCATCCAGGCCATGAAGGTGTAAAAGGAGACAAGGCTCAGCACAAATTGAAGTAGAAGAGCCTGTTTCTTTGCTGTTACATGTTTCAGAGGCAAAACCCAGGGAGGACAAAGCAGCTCAGTTCAGCAAGGATCACCTGTGGCCTCAACGGCTCCAGATTCCAGCTCCTCTGGTACAAGAGGAAAGGGAAGCGACCTCATGATCTCCATGAGCTGCCTGCACAACAAAGCTCATATTCAAGCACAAATCTTTACCCTTAGAGCTGGTATTTTCACTCTGGCTCCCCTACAACCAAGGGTCAGAGTTGAAACACACAACCCCCAGCCTCCAACATAGATTCTGCCTTCCACTCTGCCCTGCTCAGGTTCCTCTGAGATCTCAGCATCCGGGGGAACACACAGATACGACATCCTGTTCCCTCAACACCAAAACAAGGAAGCTGATCACGAGCAAGCAATTTAAATACAAAAGAAATACCTGGCATAATGCTCTGTTGGCAAAACTTGTTCAGAAAGCTCCTGGCAACATTCAGCTGAACTGTAAGGTAAATTGGGCATTTAGGTATCTGAGCAACAATAACAGACTGTGAGTAGCTGGTGGGGAACTCCTGATGGGTAACAGAGCTGGCACTATCAGTCCAAGGCAGAGGAACAGTTTGCTCAACTAAGACTGCAGACAGCAAGAAGTCCCAGAACTCCGGTGCCTGCTTCAGCCACCCAAACCTGCATGCCGAGACCCTCAGAGAAAATGCAGCTCTTCATCACAAAGAAGTAATTTGCAAAGAAGAATCAAACGAGGAGGAAATGCACTGCAGCAGCACCTGCCATGTCCAGAACACTCCCTTCCAGTGGAAAAGACTGTCCACCGGCACAGAAAGGGGACCCAATCCTGCCTACTGCTCCCCAGGAGCCCACAAGGGCAGGACGCACCCCCACAGGCACAAACTGTTCTCAGATACTGCACCACACCTGAGGTCTGATAGGTGAAAGCAAAGACTCTTCCATCACTAAAAATAAACACCATTGCACGTTAAGACTGTGAAAGTCCCTTAGTCCTGATACTTCTGCCTACACAGACTTTCAAAAGTCATCACAGCCATGATATCCATATAAACAGGTGAGACACAGCAAGAGTAGCATAGGTGAAACATCTGTGCTGCCAGCACCAAAACCCAAACATAAGGCTCCAAACCATTAGGTGTAGCTTATCTTGGAGAGCACTATCCATCCAAGGCCACCACTGGCCACTGGACAATGCTTCTCTGTCAAACATTTCACAAATCCTTCACCAGGTCCCAAGCTCAGCAACTTATTCCATCCCTCAGCAGTGAACATAAATTTTATGTAATTTTGTAATTGCAAACAAGCAGAGAGAAAAGCAGAGATGTCACAGCTCCAAGAGATGAAATCAGAGCAAAGCTGGCAGTCCTTTGGGTTAACAGTCCTTTTTTCAGGAACAGAAACAGCTCTTTCCACACAAATGCCATCAGCTGTTGAGTAAGCTGCTCTGTTTTCTCTGCAGTCTCAGGAAGGATCACACTGGAATGGGGATATGGATGTTTACCCTGTGCCTGATGAGCCTCACAACAAAATCTGGACTTTGGTAACACCTCTCCACTCTCTCAGGTTGTCTGCTGACTTCAGGGCCTCAGCTCCCACTCAGGTTATGCACAGAAGGTTTTCTTCATGAAGAGATAAAACCCAGTGCTATTGATCAGCAGGCAGCAAATGCCAATCCCTCACTGCACAAGCAAGGGAGAGGTTCCTTTACACCCCTGCTGAGCCTTGTTCCTCCCCAAGGCACTGCTGGGAGCTCCCCCTGGCAGGTACATGCTGCAGGGTACAAAGCTGCCCTGGCAAGAGCTGAATAGCTCTTTCTCTTTCAGATTTCTCCCAGTTCCCACAGCCATCAAGACCGATGGTGCTGGTTCAAGCCATTAATAAGATGACAAACAGCCCGGACAAGACTGCAGTTCATGAACACTGCAGAGGCTGAAGCTTCCAAGGAAGTCTTCCTCCAGGCTCCCCAATCTGAACAGCACTAGGGCAATGCAGCATTGCACCGCAATTCTCCTTACAGGAAGCCTATTCATGGGAGCCATTTGCACTACAAATGAGCGCCAAGGATGTCAAGAAGAATGTGATGGGAAAGGGACAGAGGCACAAAGTGCTAAGAAAGCACCTTACATGTGTTGTGATTCAGTACTCTGAAGAAAGAGGCTTCAGACATCTTTAGGAAGCTTTAGCTTTTCTGGAGAGCTAAGCAACTCGGACTATGCCCAGGACATCTGGACTACACCGAGCCAGACAGGAAGTGAAAACATTTCACAGATGCTTTAATTTACATAGATATTTGCAGTGCATAACTGACAAGGTGTGTAAGCGTCATCACTTCTATTTTCCAGATAGGAAAACGACAACGCAGAACTCTGCAGCTATGCTAAGTGGCAGAGCAAGAAATAGAGCCTTCATCTCTCACTTTCTGGGGCTGAAAACCGCCCTTTGAATCACACTGCCTGCCTGGCGCTGTGGGGCCAGCAGCAGGATGAAGCCCTGCTCCAGAGGAGTTCTGGGAGGAGCAGGTCCTTGCATGCTGGGATGGGGAATGCTGCAAACACCTCCTAAACGAACCACCCCATACACTACTTTCACTGCAACACGATCACAGGCATCATTAGAGGAAACATTCAGCTCAGATGCAGAACACTAACACCATAATAACACTCAAGACCACATGAATGTGCTTCTGAATGACGGTTCTTGAAGCTCGGTTATTTCAATAAAAAATAAAACCATAGTTATTATTGTAGCCAAAGAAGGAGCACCTCTTGAACATGTCCCTACTCCCCTGCCTGCTTCACAGCCCACTCCCAACTCTGAACAAGATCACTTGAGGCTTTTGTGCAGCCTCCCGGCCCACATACAGGTAGGAAGAGCTGAAGAACTCACCCTGCAGCAGAACTCTTCCAAAAAAAATCACTACATTCCCACACAATAAGTGCCTGGGGGAGGCTAAGTCCCAGTGCAAGCTCTTCAAATATGTCTCTATTCACTCCTTGGAGCACCATCACTACAATTCCCACCTAAATGTCTCAATGGCTACCTGGGAAGGATTCCTCCATCAAATCTCTTCCATAAGGGTGCTAACTGCACAAATACTCGGTAGTTTACTCCTCTTAAGCGCTACCCACCTGAAATCCGAAGGCTACTGAGGATGCTCCCAACAGCTAGTTGAAGCCTGGCAAACATCTGAGATACTACAGTCCAACAGAGTGGGCCCCTTGGCCAGATCCTAGAGTGTTGTTAGCAAGTCCTTGCTTTCTTCCTGGTTATTTTTCCCGTGTTTCTTCACACTTGAGCCCAGCTCCACTGCCCATTTCAAATCTGGTCATTACCTCTTCCCTTTCACCCAAGGTATGACTTTTCATCAGTCTCCCACAAATTAATACCTGCAGTCTCTTAAAGATGTAACAGTGACTTCACCCCCCACTTCCACCCCTTCTCACCTTTTCACCCCTTCCAGCCTACCAATACTTCCCTGAAAATTTAAGTGTTGGAATCAAAACACAGACATTGTATTTCGGCTGCAAGTTAAATAACCCCCTGCAGAACTGCATATACACCTTTTAACACCTTCTGTCCTGACACACCCCACAGCACGGCAGGTCAAGCAGCCTCACAACCAACCAGTACCACAGGGAACTACGGAACAACACAGGGCTACTAAACCAGCCTCCAGTCCACTTCAGTTATTGTCCAAATGCTCCCACATAAAAAAACAGATCAGGATTTACAGCTATATGCATCTGAACAGCTTTGCTCTGAAATAAACAGCTCGTAAGCTCCAACTGCTCTTACTTTTGCACAAGAAGTACATGTGCATGCAGGGAACATCCTGAATTCTAGTACAAGTTACTAACACAACATGAGCCCAAGCTGTGTTTCAGTGAGGCTGAATATAATGCAATGTCCTGCTTTAGCCTCATTTTATCCTTGTGGGGGAAGGAAAAACTCTTTAACCAACCCAGATGTGTGCAAAACCCACCCTCAGAGGGTGCTTTCCCTTTGGTAATGAAGTCACTTAATTTCACACGTTAGAAAAGGCTGTTCTGTAACGGAGAGAGCTGCAGCGCCCCAGCCTTTACCTGTTCTCAGTGCTCTCACCTCACTGTCTGATACCTGACAGAACCACCGTTGTATTCCTTTTGCTCCAAATGAGAAATTAGTGATAAGGAGCTGTGAAATTATCGATCTATTAGGAGAATGAGTCAGTGACACACGAAAAACAAAACCCACTTACAAGGCAGGATCAGCTTAAGAGCAAGGTCTGATACTGATACAACAACTCAGTGCCAAGTTGCAGAATAAATGAGGAATGTAGTAAAAAGGAACAGGGAACCAGAGAGGTCCAGCCCTTGGAATAAACCCTCTCCCTCTCCTAAAGTTACCATCCTGTATCACTAAATTTCTTCTGCTCATACTGCTTCTATTCCTCCAACGTGAAAATACACAATTTTAGGTGGAAATGCCACTAGAGCAAAATCTCTTTGTAGACTACCATCACAAAAGAGAAAAAAAGAATACAAAAGGTTTACTATTATTTTCAGCAGCTTAAACCTAGTCCAGCTCGCCCTTAAATACTTTCAGTTGCTCAGGTAAGCACAATGAAGGCCTTGAGCAAGCAGCACTCTTGAACAGGCAGGTAATTCTGTAATGGATCGCCTCACAGGCTGCACTGCACAGCTCAGGCGAACCCCAGCAGCACCAGGGCCCCCGTTTTCCTCAGCCACTCCTCAGGTGTGCCCACAGCAGGACCAGGAGGCCACACACACGGGCACTGAGGGTTGTCTGTCTCGTACCATCACTCAGGTACCACGGGGAGCTGCGTCACACAAACACAGCCTCTAATGCCACCACTGCCTTTAGGAGGTTGTTGAAGTAAATAAGCCTTTGAAGTCAGGCTTTACACAAAGCTTTATTAAAACGTTTTATTAAGATGTCACTATAAAGTGAAATAATTTTAATACAAAGGATTTAGGACTATTACTCACTTATTGAAACAAAAATACTTTTAAACCTTGCATGTCCCTTCCAGCATCTTTATGGACTATTTACTCACTTTTCCAGTTTCAGCCAGCTGGCTGAACTGCCCTTTTAAGCTCTCATGCACACAGAAAAAAGAAAAAAAGCTCAGAGTTCATCCAAAAAATGCACTGCAAGACCAAACAAAAATTCTCTGAATTTAGAAAAAACAAAGCACCAAGGCACTACATAATGACAAATGTGGAAACCTAAACGCGTGGTTAAATGTCTCTTTTTTTTTAAAGAAAGGTATCTGTCAAATCATGTAAAAATTTGTTTTCTTAACAGTGAAGACTGCTGAAACCATCCTCAAATGTGTGATACCTAGTTTATTCAACCATGCAGAAAAGCAGACCAGATTAATTAACAAAAAAAGGAATCAACTTGTACTCAAGGCACTTAACAAATTAAGCACAAAATCAAAATACACCTAACAGCAGATGTACTCACGCTGCCTTGTGGAAACAACAAAGCAGCAACTCCAAACAGTATCTGCGATTTTTCTGAGTATGATTTTTAATCTCAACTTTTACATTTTAACAAGAAAAACACTACGGGAGAGGTGTTGTTTATTGTAACCCCAAAATACTCTGCTAACTAGGAAGAACTTCTTAAGCCAGAGACCCAAAAGAAGCAGCAGCATCACCCATGATGAGCCCACAGAGATGTCGTGGACCACAGATGAGCTCCTGATAAAACCTAGGCTCGTTTACAATACTTCATTTGGAGTGAAAAATGCACATAAGTATTCCATATTTTCAGTCAGAAATCAGCCTGAAATCATCGCTTTCCATCCTCTCTTTAAATTCCACTTTGAGAATATGGCCTTAGCCTCCCTACATCTTCTAGGTGACTTCACCCCCCAGTCTCTGGCTCAGACGAGTAGTTTTTGGAACACTGGGGTTTCATTACCCCAGTGACCACTGAACATGCAAAAGGCAGGTACAAAAGTAATGTCCTGGCCAGTTTATATCTGAGAAACCCACTCATTAGGAGCTGATTCTCCAAACGTGGGCTCTCCAAGACAGGGACCAGCTATTTATCCATCATGGAAGAGCCCATTCCAGTGGAAGTCTCAGGTGAATCTGTAAGACAAGGCTCAACAAAACCAAAACCCGGATTCAATGCTGTAAGAGGTGGGATGCCTTCGTCCCTAGGAGATGATGCAGACACTGCAATGTGCTTACACTTTATACCTGTTCCTAGAAAGAAACAAAACTACTAAATTCCTAAACGTTTATGTTTATTGTACCTTATCACCCCAAACAACAGTAACATCAATATACAAACATCTGACGAGTAGATATTGAATGTGTATCTCACCCTCTGCACAGCCAGAAGACAGAAACCAAACAAAACAACTTTCCTAACAAACCCCACAATTCCCAGCTCATCCAAACCCCTTACGGCAGCTCTGACTTTGGGGATCAGGGTTTGTTGGTTTTTTTTAAAGAAAAAACCCTCCAAATTCACAACTAACACGACTAAAACCACCCCCCAGAGAAGATGCTCAGCACGTGTCCCAGGACCCGCATTAGGGTTTCCCCAGCTAGCAGCACAGCTGCTCCCACACAGAAATAAGAAACTCCTTCTTGAACAACAACAACAAAAAAAAATCCTAAAACATCTTTCCAAACCTACCGAACAAGCTCGCCCAGCGCACAAACTCCATCCTCGCTCCCCCCCGCCCCAGACGCATTTCGGCCTCAGCGGCCCTTTTGTAGCTCCCGCACAATAACAAACCGGCCGAGCCTTCTGGATGCCACCCCCCCACCTTGTTTTGCTGAGACACACACACGCACGGCGCGACAAAAATATCTTTGTGTCACACTCCAGACGAGGAAGAAAAACAACCTGCCTTTGCGGCGGGGAGCCCCCCGGCCCGGCTGCACCCGCCGGGGAGCGCAGCGGGGCGGGGGCGGCT
>VZTF01006314.1:1348939-1381732 GCA_013397755.1 Cnemophilus loriae | reverse complement strand
GGCGGATTGCGCGGGGCGGCGGCGGCGGCTGCGGCCGATCCGGGCACTCGCTGCCTCCTCCTCCTCCCATGCCGGCCCGGCCCCGCCGCACAGCGCCCCCTGCAGGGCCCCGCCGGCAGCGCGGGGGCGGCGCTGAGGGGGAGCTCCCTCAGGGGGACAAGGAGCTGCTGGAGAGGGTCCTGCGGAGCGCACACAGAGGATTTGGGGGCTGGAGCATCTGTCTCATAAGGAGACACTGCGGGAGCTGGGCCGGGTTAGTCTGGAGAAGGGAAGGCTGAGAGGGGATCTCAGCAACCCGTGTAAATATCTCCGCGGCGTGCCCGAGGATGGTGCCAGACTCTCTTCAGTGGTGCCCAGTGACAGGATGAGGAGCAACGGCCATAAACTAAAACACAGAAAGTTTCCGCTCAGCATGAGGAAGAACTTGTTTAGGTTGAGCGTGGCAGAGCTCTGGAACAGGTGCCCAGGGAAGGCGTGTCTCCTTCTCTGGAGACATTCCAAACCCACCTGGACGCATTCCTGTGTCACCTGGTGACCCTGCCTTGATCTCCAGAGGCCCATTCCAACTGCAGTTAATCTGTGATTCTGTGAGCTCCCCTCAGAGGGACACAGAGATTCTGGAGAGGGTCCAGGGGGAGGGCAACAAGGATGACTGGGGGACTGGAGCATCTCTTTTATAAGGCAAGGGTCATCACTGCAGGGTTCATTGCTACAACCACCCCAGCTCGAACCCCCTGTGCCAGGGACGATGTCTGCGAGGGGGTACCAGAAGTTTTTCCCTCACATTTTTCTGACCCCAGAGCCATAGGGCAATGACAGGGACATGGGGCGATGACAGGCCCTTGAGGATTCCTGTGCAGCCTGAGAGGGATCAGAAAACACCACTGAAGGCTGCCTGCTGTCCCCCTGTGGTTTCACGGGCAGCAGGTTCAAAGGCAACCTGGAGGAGCTGCCCCTTGAAAGGACTTCAGTCCAGAAATATCTTTCAATTTGTTCTGTCATTATGGATGATGCAAATGAATGCAGTAGAGCAAGGCAGTCACTCCTCTCCCAAAACACTCTACAGAGCCATTAGTCTGGTCCACTTAATTCTTTCTTTCTCCATTGGTCAGACAAGTACATACACATCGAAATAGCTCTTCTAACCTGCTTCCTGCCCGTACAAACCTCTCTGTCCTCCACAGGAGCAGCTACAAGTGCACAGTCACAAGAAGCCGCCCAAAGGCATTAACATTTCCCTTCGGGAGATCGGGAATGTGGGATCCCCTCACTTTCAGTGACTCATGCAGACCCCTACAATCCCCACCATCAGCAGGTGACTCACACAGGTTTGTCCAGGTCAGCACTATCCACACCTGCTGCTGTAATAAGCAGTTCTCCGAAGGTCTCCTGTGCATCTCCAAGGCAACAATCCAAGGCCAAGGGAATAGATGTGCCAATTAAAGAAAAAAATAATGCAAACTGTTGTGGTGATCAAAAGGGCAAAGTAAACAAATGAAAGACAATTGCACATTCATTCCCAGGTGTGTACACTGCAGTGCCCACAAGCTCCTGGCTTTTCCACCTGTGCCCAGCAGTGTGCCAGGGCCAGCTCTGGAATTCTGCAAGTCTGGCTCAGGACTACATTAGGGCTGGATTTTCCACCCCCTCACTGTCCAAAGCTGGGCACAATTTAGATAGTCAGAAGACACAGCTGGTCTCTACCCCCACAGGGGAGAGGGTGGCTCCTCTATATCCTGGTCAACTACATGTGGTCCATGGGGACACCCATGGATCAGACACTGGCATAAGGTGAGGAATTTCTTCTGGTGCTCTTCAAAAGACCTGCACCACATCTCACCAGCCTGTGTATAAACCAAAACAACTGGTGTAAAGCGAGAGCTGGTAGGATTAGACTCACAACAGACTGTGAGGGAGGAGTGTCAACGATGAGAAGAGGTTTGGGCAGAGACTGAAGAACGGGTTTCATCTGGATGAAATTCAGTGCATAGCTCTATGCAGGATCTATTCTGGAAAAACAGCTCACGCATTCTGATTTTTCACCTGTTCCAGAGACCTTACCAAATCATCCCCTGGACAAGAGAGTCAAACTCAAGAGTGTTCTGCTTCCTCCTTGCAGGACTAATTACAAGTGAGAGCAGAAATCCTGCTGTGTGCTTCATCCTTCCACTAGTGAGAAATCTGCCAAACACAAAATACCCATTACAGAAGACTTACAGCCCTAGTATAGGATATACATCTACAGAAATGTCTTCTGGTATAAGGCCTCCTAGAAATAATAGAATTTCTATTATATTCTGCAGCTTCTACAAAAGTTTGCTCTGAATCCATCAATCCCTGCCCCTGCCTTGCACCAAGCAGGGTGATTTACAGGCTGAATGCTCCCGTGCCATTTTGCTATCATTTTGTTCAGCTGTAAATGGCAGCCCGCACCACAGGACAGGGCCTTACTGCCCTCACAGTCATTCACAAAACTCCACAACACACTTGGAAAAAGCAAAGTGATCCTTCTCTGTTCCCCATCCAGAGGCCATTTGGCACCACAAAGTACACATTTACCTTAGTGGGTCAGGACACAGTCCTTCCAGTTTTCCATCTGTCTCCGACAGCAGCCAACATCGGCTGCTGCAGGAGAAACACGCAATGGTCAGTCGTGGAATAACCTGTCCACGGGAGAATATGCTTTATAATTCCATGAGGTAGGAGCTGTTTATGCCCTGAAGCGTGAAAATCATTTCAAATTCAGTTGTGTCTAAATCAAGAATGCCTCGTGCCTGCACTGACTTCATTAGCTCATCTGAGACAGCTACAGGGAAATTCAAGCCTGCAACTAAGTGAGCAGGGCCTTAGGACCCAAAACCCAGTCAGCAAGAACATCAATAGAGTTGAGCTGTCATATTTGAGAGGTGGGAGAGAAGACATGAGTAGCTCTGGCAGCTCTCTGTAATCCCACGTATGAGGCTGTGTTATCCAAATATAACAAAATGTTTTGAAAGCCAGACCTCAAGCAGAACAAAGGGACATTGGGTCTCAAATATAAAAGATTTTTTTCCCCTCTTATTCAAGACCTAATATCGATAGAGATGCTTTTTAAGAAGTGTGAAGAGTTATTCTGATGAGAGAGGAAGCTGGAGTCTCTCACCTGCCTAAGCTGAAATAGAGTATGAAATACTGGGAATGGGAAAATAGTATGAAAACCCAGGAATCTTGGCCTTTACTCCACACTGGGTTAATTGTAGTAATTGTAATAACTGTGTTACTTACTGCTTCTTCTAGCTGCTAGATCAGGTAGAGGCTGTTGATTTTTATTCCTTTGCAGCCCATGGGCATTGCAGGCTCTGTATGAAAACAAGATGCCATGGAAGTGTTTGTTTGCCAGGCTATTGTTTGTCCTTTTAAAGGCTGCAGACCCACTCCATTCTTCATGAGAAAATGCTGGCTGCCTGAAGGACAAACCAAAATGACTATTTATGGCACTAAAAATGGAAATCATTTAAAACAGAGCTGATTGAGAGGAAGAAACTATTCTTCCAATGAGAAGTGAATTGCTTTCAGCTGGCCTGAGCACTGAGCTTTGCTTGCAACAAAAACCAAATACCAGTTGCCTGATAGTGCAAGTATTTTGGAGGCACTTCATCGACCATGATTTCAGTTTTTCCTTGCACATAACTTCAAAACAAGTCTACTGCTTCTGCTCATCCTGGCTTGGTGATTTTTCCATTGGCTGTGCTGTTCAGAAGACAGCAAGGCTGTTCTTTAAGCAGCTTTTAAAGCCCAGCCTTTCTTGCTACATCCACTTGGAAGCCCTCACACAACCTTGGTTGCTTAAATAGCAAGAGATTCAAGAAAAAAAAAAATCAAGAAACATCACACACCTTTCTTACAATGTGACAGCTTGTGTTCTTCAAAAGACTCCAAAGATTGTTGGTGACATGCTGAGTTTTCAGCACATTCAGAAAAGAGAGGAAGACAGAGAGATGGAGGTGCAAGTACTAAAGTTTTGTCAGGCAAAGACTTGGGTGTTTTTTTCAATACAACACTCACTTCCAAAACACACCGAAAAACACTTATAGAAGCACCTGGGGTTTTTTTCAGTTAGCACCTCTGTTTGCTTTATCAAAGCCCCCTTCTTCAAAGAGGTTGGAAAAAAAATCCAAGACAAATAAGGGGATCCAGTTATTTCACGTAGGGTCCTACAAGATGTATCTCAAAACACAAGGAATATTTCTGAGGAAGGCAAAACATTCCTGTGTTAGATCAACCTGTCTGACTCCTATCACAATTCCTAATATAAAGATATCAAATTTCTTTCACTCTAAATCTGAAGATCAGTCCAGATTTAAACTAAAAAAATAATGTCGTTTCCTACCTTGAAACCCTCAGAATGGCTGTAGTTGTGGTCAGGATGTGAGTTCAAGGACACATTTGGGTTCATGGTTCCAACCTGCCATCACAACAATCTGATTCCTCCCCTCCATGCATGGCGAGACAGCTGCTGTTTCACAGTTCAAAAATATCTTGCTTCACCCTGACAAAGGGAACTACCAGCTGCTTCTGAATGCGCTGAAGCTGATGAGAATGGGTGGATTTTGGTAGAGCTTCAGCCCCTGCTGTAAACAAGCCAGCTCTCGCTGTCCCTGCCGAGCGTGGCTCTGATCAGTGATGGGCTGATCACAGCCCAGCCAGCGTGTGAATCCTGCACACGTGCAGAGACAGAAATGGTAACTGCAATTAACAGGCTGCAGGATGCACTTCCAGAGCCCCAAAGCCAAGGCTGTTGTTTGGAACACCTCTGGAGCTGCAGCATTTCCTTTTTCTTGGGGAATTCATGAAATAACTCTTTAGTGAGTGTTTTTTTCTCACGACTAGATTTGTCCCTTCCGTCTCAGGAGATCACACGTGGTCCCTTTTGAGTTCAGCTTCTTCTTTAATTATTAACACAATTCCTAAATATTTCAGTGGGTGCTAACTACCTCCGCTCGGGGAAAACACAGCATCTGCCCCAAAAGCTCCATCCACCTCCTGCCTCTCTGTCCCTGTGTCCCTGCTCCCTTCGGGAACGGCCGCTCGGCTCCGGGTGTAACTTCCCACAGGACTTTGGCTTGTGGTGGGGGCGCAAGGCGCAGCTCCGGTACACAGAGAGGGTCGCAGGGCCCGGGGCATCGCTGTCCCGGGGGCTGCTCGGGGCCGCCCTCCCGGGGCCGCCCTCCCGGGGCCACGATCCGCGGCGGCGGCGACATCCTGCCACGTCCCCACTAGATGGAGCGACAAACTCAGCCTGGAGCCGCCGGCGGGCGAGCCCGTCCCTCCCCAGTGTCCCCAGTCCTGGCCGCTTCGTGCCCCGGTGGCAGGGGGGCTCACAGGGTGGCCCCTAGCAGCGGCCAGCCCCGTCCCCGCATCTCTACCCCCTGTGTCGGGGGAACAGCCCAGGGTCCCCGCGGTGCGCTGGGCTCACACCCACCGCTGGTGCCCAAAGAGGCGGCCGAGGTGTCGAGTAGATGCTTTGCCACGTGGGAGTGGGTTTTTCTTGGTGCTGTGGGCACCTCCACTTTGCCATTTAGAACCTGCCCAGGGAGTGCTAATGAGCCTGGCTAGTGAGCAGCAGCTCTGGTGAACACAGCCGGGCTCACCCTGACACCAAATCAGCCCGCAGCTTTGCTGAGCCCCTGGGGCCAGGGTTGTTTGTGTAATGTGGTGGGGATGTGGGTGTGCTACAGCCCACCCCGGGCAGGAGGAAACCCGGGCAGCTCTGGTCTGTGCTCTCCAGGGCTGAGGGACCTGCAGAGGCTGCCCGCAGCCCGGGTGCTCCCTTTGGAATAGACCAAAGTCAGATTGCATCATCACCACAGTTTTGTTGAATGTGCCATTCTTTCCCCCCCAGCTCGTCTCCAAGGGATCTGTGGCTCATCAGCTTTGCCCTCACAAGCCTGGGAATAGGAGCACAGGCAAAGGCCATGACCGCAGAAAGGGTTCAGCAGAGACAGATGGAAACTCAGTGGCTGGCATACCCTGTCCTATCCAAACAGACACAGGGGCCAAATGCCACCGGGGTTTGCAGCAGCCTGGGGGCACCCAGTGTGTCCCAGGAGGGGCTAGGTGGCAGTGCTGATGCCACACTCCAGGAGGCCAAACTCACCTGTCCTGCAGCCTGGACGCAGACTGATTTTAGATATAAAAACCAGAGGATATGGGACAAGGATGCAATGAGGCTGACTTCAGCAGGAGCCTCTCCTGCGCTGCAGGAGGTGCAGAGGGCTTGGGTGTCTCCAGACCCCTCCATGAGCCTCACACCATTCCTGCCCAGCCCTGTGGGTGAGCATGGGGTGCAGGGGCTGGCAGGAAGGAGCTCCTGCCCTTGCCTGGGATGTGCAGCTCACTTCACCACGGAGGACAGCCAGGCGGTGCCAGGGCTGGCAGGCACTGCGGTGGGAGCACAGCCAGGGGGTTATTAATAACCTGCTGAGTCAGGGGGGTTCTTGGGTTTCAGGATCACAAGATAGGCACCGAGCAGCTCAGATGGATCTCCCTCATTCCTACTTTTTACATTGACAGGGACAACTGCTAAGCTGGCCTTGTTCTATCTGCAGGGCAGCTCGGCCCCATCCTGACAGTCACTGCACCCAGCAGGGCTGCAGAGCGAGGACTGGAGTGGCAAGGACCCCAAAAACACAAGAGCTGTCCTAAAGGAATTAAACAAGTAGAGCAAGGGCAGAGATACACAGGATTGATCAGCTATGTTAGGACATAGCAGCCATAACAGCCCCGTTCCTCATCAGTGTAATCAAATCACATCACAGAGAGAAAAACGACTACCACAGGCCTCCCATCCTGCTTCCCTGCAGGGTCCTCTCTGCAACCCCCAGAAAGGCTGTGACTGAGGCTGGCATCCTGCTCCTACCCAACGGGATGGAGCCAAGGACCTCGTAAGGTGCAAAGAGAATTTGGAGGATCTCGCAGACATGCACATTGCAGTATCTAATTTTACGAGTTTTGCAGGGGATGAAAAGCCTCAGGGGATAGGGCAGCTCTAGCAAGCTTGGGATGGGATCAGACCTCCCAGAAAACACGTTGTCCCAGCCTGGCTGCCACAGGATCACCTGTGTTTCTGTTGAAGCTCTTGGCTGAGACAGGCTGAGGTCTGCTCTGGGGTGATTCCTTAGGAATCACCAGGGAAAAGTAGTCAGTGATGTGGAACAGATTAACTTTCAGATGCAGCAGCCCATGGTAGCAGCATGCATTGCGGCTGAACAGCTTCTCTAGCAAAGACAGTCCAAGAGCAGATGGAGTGGCAAAGAACCACCCCCAGGTCTGAGCCTGGCCCTCAGGGGTGCTGTCAGGGCAGGTGTGCACACGAGCTCCCATCGCTCACTGCTCTGTGTGCTGGGATCTGGGCACTCCCAGAGCTCCTTAGGACCCCACAACCCACTGGTGTGAGGATTTGCCTGGCTCTGCTCCCCTTTCCCTATCCTACCCTCCTCGTGTGTGCTGGGACACAGTGGCCTATCAGGAAGGAGAGCACTCTGGCTCTTGCTGGCAGAGTGTTTCAGGCTGGCAACATCTCCAACAGCTATTTTTTCACCCAGGCAGGACCAAAATAAGCCTATCTCACCCATCCCCAGCAGCTGTTACAGACATCACCCCGGCCACGCCGGTGTTCCCTGGCCCCTCTCCTGTCACAGTGCTCAAATCCCAGTGCCTGCAATTGCTGTTGCTGTAGCTGCCACTTGCAGTGGCTGAAATAGGTAAAGTGCTGAAGCTGTGCTTGACTCCTGTGTCCCCGGAGAGGTCTCATTTTGTTGTATCAGGCTGTCTGAGCCGCTGAGCCCCGTTCATTTCAATTAGCCCGATAGCTCTCCAATCCTATTTACCTTTATGAATGTGCGAGCATCTTACTGCTTCCCACAGCAGCCAGATTAAAGGGTGAGCGAGGAATCGCACGCTGCATCCCTTGCAGGGCAGACCCACAGCAGTGTATTTCCTGCAGTGAGTAAGCTGAGACACAGATAAAACCATATCCAAGGGACACAGCAAACCTCACTGAGCTGGGAGCAGCCTGCAGTGGTAACCCCCAGATTAGCCAGAAACTCAGTCTATACCTTTTAGTTTTAAACAAATACTTTACATTTTAGGTGATGCATCTTTTGGCAGATAAAAGATAGAAGAGCCTGGAAAGGCTGTAGTCCCTCAAGTCTCCTTTTTGACTAAGTGCTCCCTCCTAGCAGGACCTGTCCTTAGGTCCATGTTCCTCACTTGGATTTTAACAATCATTAACCATCTCAACACATTCCAGCACTTAAATAGGCTCCTTGAGAGGGAGAGATAAGGTATCAGCTTTCCGGTTCATCTTGCCAGCCTGTCTGCAACAGATAAGCATGTTGGGCAGCAGGAAAAAGGTTATCTAGAAAGGAAGCTGAGCAACGGTTGCTGTTATTGCAGGAGGCTTTAAAAAAAAAAGTCATCCCACCAGGAATCCCACAACCCATACAAGCCCTTCCCGGCGGAACGTGATTGATGGTTGGAGTCCAGCTGTGCCTTCCTCCCGGGGTGGGAGGCATCTTCCCGTCGGGGAGGGCAGAGCTGCCGAGGTCATGCTCTCCCAGGGAAGGTCACATCAGAGGCAGGTGCCCAAAAACCTGTTGCTTTCCCTCTGTCCTGCCCTGCCTCTGCTCTGAGGAACAGCAGCAGGAGGGGTCTGGGTCAGCATCCCTGCTGCCCTTTCAGCACATCCTGAATGTTTCTGGGCTGAGGAGTCTGCAAGAGGGAGCTTTTCTGCCCAAAACTGAGGAGCTGCTGTTCTGGGTTGTGCATGGGGTCCCTAAAAACCAGCACCAACCTCCCAGTGATCACCGAGGAGCAAGAGTGGGAAGGAGTTTCTGAGCATTCTCAGCCTTTCTTAACCCAAGTACCACCTTGCTTTTTGTGATGGGAGAGGAGAAACGAGCCATGTTGGGAATGGAGGTTCATTTACCCCTAGTGAAACATGTGCCTTTCCTTTGGACGACTGCTTGTTCATTCATCTTCCTGCCTGCACTGTGTTTGCTTCTTTGCAGTTGCAGAAATGATGCATATCAGCTAGGAAAAGGGGGGAAAAAAGCAAAAAGCAGCCATTTCCACTCAAACTCCCAGACCCCTTTGTGTCTTCTTGTTATCACCCAGGGACAAAAGACCCCTGATCACAGACACACTGGTTCAGGAAATTATCTGAATCGGGGGCTGCAGAACAATTACTGGAGCAAATCCTGCCAGGAAGTGCTCTGAACCCACTCAGCCACCTTCTCTACCCTCTGGACCTGCCACCTCCCTCCTGCCTCCCCTTCCAAGGCATCCTCATGGCATCCCTCCACATGCTCCTGTATTTTGCTGATTCCCATTAATCTGTGTTTTATATAACCCCTGGCTTGTGCTGGACACAAAAGCGATGCATTACCGTGCTATTAATACACAATTCAAGGTTTAGGATTTAAAGCAAATAAACCTCCTCACAGCCAGGAGAAGCAATCCATGACAAACCAGTGCTGGCAGCTCCAAGGTGCAAATCCCAATGGAGAGAGGGCACCAGCTCTGCACCCACACCCAGATACCAGAGGCTGATTCCTTAATGACCACTGCATTGAGTGTGTTTAACTATTGCACAGCTCCTTGGCTGGAAGCAAACATCACCGAATGCCCAGAGCACTTTGGGCTCTGGGCAAGTGTTTCATGAACATCCATCATTTTAGCTCTCCGCTTCTGTTCCCACTGCTTTTCGTTTAATTAATTTCTGCAGGTCTGGCTTACCAGCACTGATGGTCTTGCACAAAACTGCTGGTCCTGGGAGAAGAGAGGAAGTCAGAGAGAATCCCAAGGGCGTGGGGGTATTGGAGGGATGGAGACTCAGGGCAGTTTCTGAGGAGTGGAAACCAGCTGTACCTCTTTGAAACTTGTTAGAAAAACTGGGAGAGATCTCTGTGCAAAGCCCAGGTCCCATCCTCCAAAGAGGCTCAGAGGAGCTGCACGGTAGAGGGAAGAGCACTGCCATTTCCAATGGCCCTGAACCCACAGGCTGGCCAGCAGCATCTGCTGCAGAGCTCCCGCACGTGATCCCGCTCGCCCAGAGCTCTAGAGCCGCCTGGGATCTTGAGCCAATTTGTTCCAACACTGCAATTAGCACTTCATCATGGCCAGACTGTGAACAAAGGCTGTAATACCACCCAGCCTGCTAAGAACCAGGTATTTTCCAGGGAAAGCTCTTCTTTGGCGGGGCTGGGCCCCCCCCCGGCCATTCAGCATCTCCCCACTGCAGCAGGGTTCGGGCACGGATCAGCCTCGCTCAGGCTGTGTGAGGTTAATGGATTTCAAGAGACTCCTGTGATTAACTTTTCCTAAATCTCCAATTCTTTCGTGCCTTCTATTTTTATAAAAAGAAAAGGGAGGGAGGCAGTATTTACAAGGGATTTCACTCAAATAATGAAATAAATGTGATCAGCCGAGGGACCTTTAATCCGCTTTGACTCCTGCATCCTGGGGAACGAACGAGCACAGAGGTCTTTGCCGCTCTGAGTCCCAGCGAGGCACGGAATGAAACAACCCCATCCCTGCCTGTCTGGGGGGCAGAGCCTCAGCATCACCCCTAAATCAAGCACTGTATGCAGACATAGGCACATCAGCCAGGCACTTGGGTCAACACCAGAGAAAAACACATCTTTGGTCACCTGCTCCCAGCCTGCAGCCTACATGTCCATGTCTCTGCCTGAAGTCCGGTGTGCTGAGGCAAGAACTGGCCACATCTCTAGTTCAGGTGGCCAAAACCATGTAAAAGGCATCATCTGTGTTTATGTCTCTTTCATGTGCAGCACCCTCTGGAATATATGCATGTGAAGGGGAGACACCATCCCACTTCCTCAGGCTTTGCCCAATATATTAAACTTTTAGCCTGGAAATTATATGGTTAATTATCACTTTAATTAAAAATCTTAACTGAAAACCATGCAGGTGATTCCCCCTAATTGGAACAAAACCTTAGCGCTCCAAAAGTGAGTTTGTGGCTGCCAGGGACGTCCTGTGTGGCTTGGTGCTGCAGGGAGCGGTGTCAGGGCTGTGATGGCAGCTGGGGCTGCTGAACTGAGCTCCTGGGAGCCAGATAAACCCATGGGTCCCTTCACCCCTCCTCAGAAATGTGCTGACTGAATAAAAGGAGTGTGTTTGCCCAAGAAAACCTAGCCTGGGGTGAACTAGAGCCACACCTGTGCTACTGCTGGGAGACCTCGTGTAACAGCCTTTCTAATTTGCCCCTCAATCCTCGAATCTGCCAACCCACCCTCCAGCCATCTCCCCCACCTCCCTCCCCTTCAGCTGCCTCATCATGGGAAGGACACGGACGACGAGTCACCCCTTCCTGGAGGATAGAGAGGGCCATGGCAGGGAGGGCAGCACAGCCCTGATGTGGAAAAGGATTTATCCCGCCTTCATTTCAGCATAGCCCCAGCCACAAATGTACAAAACAGCTTGTCAGGAAAAAACACCAGCTTAGGTTGAGGAGAGGAGAACTAAACACCCCAGGCGTGATTGCCACATATGCCCAAAGATATAATCCAGATTTGCTACTTGCCCTGGCCTTGGCACCCTTTTTTTTTTTTATTTAATAAATTAAAATCTCTTGTTGCGGCTGAGCATAATCAGCATTAGGGTGAGGGGAGGAGGGGCCTTTCACTGTCCTCTGCAGGATCACACACGAAATCATCATCACAGTAGCCTGGGACTCTCCCAGTGGCACCACGGAGTGCTAATGGCAGCAGTCCCCAACCCACACACTGTACTTGCCTCCTCCTGGCCATTTTCTTAATTAATGAGTTAGACGAACTGAAAGGCAGAAGATGCCATGGTCAGGACTTCTTCATTCCTTCTGGTTGGACAGGTCTTGGCTTGGAAGGACCACTCCTCCTCCCAAGCCTCACAGGCTGAGCCCTGTGTGGCTGAATTTGGGGATCTGAAGGTTCAGGGAAAACACTCACATTCCTGGACAATCCTGAAGGAGCTCAGACCAATTGTCCTTTGGTCTCTCCACAGTGCCATGGTGAGCATCTGCACAGAGCTGCCCCAGTGTCCTGCTCCAGCTCACAGGGACAGGGGACACAGCACCCACCATCCCTTGCTGTTGCTATAGAGACAGAAGCTGCTTTTCTCCACAGCGATGCTGGTTGTTTCTGAGCGGTACCTTCAGTGTGGCAGGCAGGGAGAGAGGGATCAGGAATGTCTTGGCTTGCTGGGAGGGCAGCCATGGCTGAGGCAAGGCTCTGCCAGGCCCCTCCTGGTGCCCCTGTGCCCAAATCCACACTCACCTTGTGGGGGGTCTCCCAAAACGTTCCCTTCAGCTGCTCTGGGCACTGAAGTACTGTGCGAGAGAAGGAGCACAGGTTGCAGGGGGTTGAAGGAGAAGACTCCCTGGAGAAACTCTATGTGGGAGAAAGCCCCGGCCTGTGAATCCCAACTTAGCCCCAGGAATCGCCCCAGCTCACCTCCCGCTGCTCTCCTGCCTTGCTTTGCAACCATGTGCTGGGATGAGACCAGCTCAGCTGATCTAACCCACTGTGGCAGCTTCTCCAGGCCATGCTCTCCTGATTACACCAGCAAAGATCAGGAGCAACTCCTACAAAGCCATTCTGCCACCCTGGATATACCAGGAGAAGACAACACAAGTGCGAGGAAACCTGGACCTGGTGACACAACTGTAGAATCATCCCGTCTATTTGCAAAGGTTCAGTAAATTCTGGAGCTACAAAGTGAGAGTTTCTCACAAAGCCATGGGGGAAAAGGCATCCCCTGCTCCCTGCCCCTTCAGGAACCTGTCATCTCCAACTACACAATGGTGCATCACCCACAGTCAGAGCTCGGAACGTGCTGCCATCCTTGCTAGGGGTGAGGATGAACTCTGCCACGTGTAATAATGCCTGGAAGGAAGAAAAAGCACCACAGCTCACTTCTTCACAGAAACCTTTGCAGGAGAAGGAGGTTGGCAAAGGAAAACCCTGATGAGAGGGTAGCACATCCCTGCTCCCTCACGCAGCAGCAGGAGGGAAGCAGGACAGCACCCGCCACCCCCGCTGCTCTGCCTGCTGCTGCACCAGCCTCCAGGGACAACCCTGAGCTCTCCCCTTTCCTCAACACACTCAGTGACAGCCCTTCCCAGGGGACAGCTCATCCGTGAGCTCCGTGGGAGACTTGTGTTTGAAGGACATGGACGCCCTCCTTACCACGCTCCTGCTCCAGCCTCGGAGCCGGCAGTGCGGGAAGCCAGCAGCTCCAGGGCTCTGCGCTGACATCCCAGCTGGAAATGCATGCCAGGGATAGATTTTCTGTTTAGCTTCTTTTCATATTAATCATCAAAGAGCAACAAATGTCAGCAGCTTGCAACAGTCATTAGCTGAATGTCTTCTTCTCACCAGCCCCTGCAGGAAGAGGCTTCCCAACGCACAGGGAGAGATGATAGCACAGGACCCAGCTGCCTCCTCCCTGGCCTTGCAAGCCAGGTGTATTTTGCTCACTTGGGATCCACAGGAGGACACAGATGACAGGATCTCTCCATTCTGCAGGATTCATCCAGTCAGGGAAGGTGCTATGTCTGATAGTATCCATCACCTGCCAAACATCAAACTGTCTTCTAGAGACAGATAAACCACAGAGAACTGGTACATTCTGTTCAAAATATGGGATTTTCTTACAGCTGTTGTCAGGGGGGATCCATTTCAGAGACAGCACGTTGAGTATGTGGCCATCATCTGGATAAGGATCCACCAGGCTTCAAGAAGGCCACTTGTCAATAATGGGAAGAAACAGCACCACATTAGGGCATCATGTGTCACCCATCAGACTAAAAACTCCTCACACACCCTCACAGAACAGATTCTCCTTCAGTCCTGAGCACCCAGCTAGGCCCACCCCACCCAAAGCAAACCATTGCTTGCACGTCCTTGGGCAGCAAGACTGCAGGACCTGCTCCACGCTGAATGCATATCTCAAAGCCACACTGGGCTGGTTTTGTCCCTTCCCTCATGATAAGAACCAAACAGGGCAGGATTTTTATGATTATTTATTATCTGTAAAGTGCCAGCAATGTCCTGACTCTGTACAAGACACAACTGCTGGGCTTACAAAAAGAAAAAAAGCACTGTGGCCAAAATCATTTATCCTCTAAAAAGTTAACGAGTATGTTCTCAGGAAGCTCTCAGGCACTGCCCATCCTGAGGACATATCAAGGTGCCAGTGTGAACCACCTAAAGAAGGCAGACATGGAGCTCATTTCTCTCACCTGTAAAGCTTAATTAGGCTGCTGTCCAAACACAGCTTGAGAATATGGCCAAAACACAGGTATGGCCCTTGATTGCTAAAATCCAATCCATTACAAGAAACTTTTTTTTAAAGGTGGGGAAGCGACATTAAAAAACACCACTACTCATGGAAGTTACAACTGCTTCCAACAAACAACATGTAGAAAATACTGGGAGGGGGACTCTCAAAGTATCTTCTAGTTTCCAAGTCCTCCATGTTCACCAGATGGATATCAACATCTGACACGTGTTGGAAGACATCCATATCAACTCCACCAGCCTGAACTGCAAGTAGCCGAAAACAAAGCCAGAGAGAACATCTGTGATGTGGTGCCGTCCGATCATGACGCGGGAAAAGCCCACGCAGAGGGCCCAGAGGACCAGCAGGATGCGGAGAGGGATGGCCAGGACCAGGTGGTTGAGGAAGAACTTGGACAGCATGGCCACCCGGCTGGCATGCCCGGCGGGAAAGGCGTAGGTGTCCATGGTCAGGTAGTCCAACAGGCCAGGGTTGATGTCGTACGGGCCCTTCCGCTTGGCCAGCTTCTGCAAACCTGCCACAATCATGATGTCCAGGAGCAGGGCTACAAAACAGGAGACAGAGAGGGAACGGTGAGGGACAGAAGCAGAGTTGAGGGAAATTTTCAAGGCAGAACATTAAAGGGTTGCCATTGTCTTTAAATAAAAATTCGGGTTCAGTTCCAGCCAGATGTTCATGGTATGGCTGCACACAACTTCCCCTTCCTCAGGTCACCACTCAAATGTTGATTAACCCTCCCAGTTCGCCCACAGAGGAGGCAAATACCACTGCCACCATCTGACAGAGAACTCCAAACCGCAGAGGCGAGCGATCCACCTGGGGAGGAACAGAGCAACTGACAGCACTCAAATTGAAACTCTTTTGGCCCTCAAACCACCACTCTGGGTGTTCCTGTTGCTGCCTCCACCCCGTGCTTTAGAAACCTCGTGCAGCAAGGTCCCTGCCCAGGGCTCTGTGCCAGGGTGACCAGGCTGCAGTGAGCAGTCTGCTGGAGGAAGGTGCCCCACAGCACTTTCTAGTTGTCCCTTGTCTTCTCCCAAGCCCACCACCTCCTTCTGCCCAGAGCAGCCAGGGGCTGACAGATTTCACTAAGAAAAGAGCATCAGGAGCCAGTGAGCCAAGGGAAAGCCACGCAATAAAGAAAAGAGGGCTCCTGTGTTAGAAACAGCACCGCAGTGTGCTGGACGGTGGGTGACATCCTCCTGGATATCCCACACCCACTCCTCTTCCTTTGCTGAAGCACCAAACACCCAGCAGCCATTTCTCGTTTCTGCTCACCTCTTGCTCCCTGTGACTCTCTACCTGCGAGCCACCCCCCACAGCCCCTTCCCTGTGCAAATCCATTGGGGGTAACAGACCTCCCAGCCCCAGCAAACCCAGGCTTGTGATGGCACAGGCACCATCTCTGCAGCTGCAGCTCTCTACACCAAAACACTTTTCTTCCCTAACAGCTTCAGGAGTGAAACCCATCAGCACTTGTCTACATCACCCTCCTTTCAGCCCACCTGCTTCGTCCCAGCCGACAGGTACTGTCATTTCTATTTCCTAGCATCAATTTTACTTCTTTTTAATCCCCTCATCTGCTTTTCCCCAACCCTCCTAATTAGTCAGAGTGCTGATTTCAGCTCCCTGCAGCAATGACAAGGACATATCTGCTATCACGAGCACAGCCTGCTTCCTTGGCAGGAATGCCAGGGGCTAGTTGTTTGGTTCCCAGGCCCTGGTAAAGACCATTCCTTGAGAGCTGACAAGGTTTCAGGAGGATGGATGGGAGTGCGGTGGTGGTGGGGATGGGAAATGAGACGGCACATGGGAGGCAGCTCCACCTGCCTGCTCAGCACCTGGCAGGAGCTGGGAAGTGAGGAGCTGTCACAGCAGCTCTGCTCACCCACCTTCCCCGTGTGCCACCCCCAGCCACCAGCACTGCTTTGGGAAGGGGCTGATATTTATCCTGGCCAAACCCTCTCCTTATGGGAGACTGCTTTTCTCCCTCATCTGCACGGCATCTGGCACAGGGAAGTGGGACAGCAGGACCTCCCTGGACCTTCTGCCCACCAGGTCATGCCCTGGGGTCTCAGAGCTGGGGAGGGCAAGTGGAGCAGAGGAAAAGATCTGGATACAAGCTCCTCACTGGCACAGACAGCAGCAGGAATCCAGGCTAGACACAAGAAGCAGGAGGCTGACGTGGAGGAAAGGTTCATGGGTGGCACGTGAACAAAGGCGTCGAGGCTGCAGGTGGCAAGGGGCTGCAAGGAGGCCGGTCACACCACTGGGCCTGTAGCAGCAGCAATAAGTTTAGGAGGACAAGGACAACCAGGCACTGCCCAGATCCTGCTGGATGTGACTGGCAGGCAGGGAGAGAGCAGGGGGAGGGCTGCAGCCCACCAGGACCCCAGCACCCAGTGGAGCCGTTGTCTGCAATTTGCTGATTTTTTTGTTTTGTTTTGTTTTTTTTTTTTGATGGGCTGGCCAGCAGGGAGAAAGGGAGGGAGAGATTTCAGACACAGGCTGTGGAGCCCTGGAGCAGCCACTCACCCTGGCTCCCTGTTAAGGTCAAATGCTGTCAGCCCAGGCCTGGCTGGCCATTACAGGGCTGCCCCACTGTGCACGGCTCTGCTCAGGCTGGGCTTCCTAAATCACCCCCAGCCCAACTCCTCATCCCACTAAGTGACCACCCCCGCAGCCCTGATCCTGCAAAGTGCTTCAGGAGATGATTTTCAGAGCTCATCGGCTGCATTTCCCACCAGTCCCATCTCACCCTGGACGAGAACTGTGTGAAACCGAAGCTCCGGGATGCTCTCTCGGGAACCCAGACTCATCAAATTCTCGGGAACCCAGAAGCATCAGAGAGATGATGCACCAGCACTGCCAAGAGAAGACTCTGGCCCAAGCTGCTCTGCTGAAGTCAGCACCTATTGCATTGCTGAGGAGCCCAGCCAGGGCTCCAGAACGAGTCTGGGCACCCTAACGGATCCCAGCGTCTCCTCCATGGTGTTCAGCAAATTCCCTACAGACCATTCCCCACCAAACCTGCCCATGGACGAGTAGCACAAGTGCCATGTGCTTTAGCAATGCGTGGTGCTCACCGTTGCCCATCAGTATTTTGCACTGGCAATATTTTTTTACGGTCAAAGGTGATGTCAGGGCAACTCAAGGGATGCAGGCATGCGTGCATGGAGGTGTTCAGGGCATGGAGAACAAGCCAAAGAGCAGTTCTAATAATCCTTTCATTCAGAAGATGAATAAAATGGGCCTTCAGTACTGCTAGCTTTGATTTTCGTCAAATGATGCACAGAAAGCAAAAAGCCTCGTTTGCCCACATTTCAAGATCAGAAGGCATGACAGCATTAAAACCGGGGGTTAATTTGCCGTTAAAAGAAAAAAAAACCACCAAAGATCCCTCCGTCTGGTGCTTTTTCTGTCACTTCCCCTTGCACTTTCTGTTCCTTTCTTGGAGATTTCTTTATGAAACAGCCCCAGCAGCCTGCCCTGGCCCCTGAGGCTTGGGGGGTCCCACTGCCCTCTCCCAGCACTGGGTCTCTGCTGTTCCCCTTCCCTCTCCTGCTGCTGCTGCTGCCGCCGGCACTGGCAGAGTGAATCAGCAGGCAGCACTGCTGCTGACGGTGCTGCCAAGGGCCCATCCTTCAGGAACAGATACAGACAGTGCCATTGCCCAGCAGCCCTATCCCCGGCCCTATTCCCTTGCAATCCCATGACCTACATACCCACCTGGACCTCGGCTCGCTTCCTTCCTCCCCTTAATGCACATCAAATCCTCCCTCCTCAGGTGGGCACAGCATTAGGCACGTAAGGGGTTAACTTTATCACGGGTCCCTCGGTGCTCCAGCTGCAGGTGGGTGTCTCTGCACTGGGGACTTGTTCCTGCTGTTGAACCCAAAGCTCTGCCACCTGCAAATCAGCACTGCCACCTTGGCTCTGTCCTTCCCTAGTCCCTCACACAGAGCCCTGCAAATCCTCCAGGCTGACCCGACCGGAGGCTGGAGCAAACGCAGCCCCAGGAGAGCCCACGGAAGGGAGCCTGCAGATGATGTACCAGCCTGCACTGGCTGCTCTCTGGGGACCTCGGGGCTGTCACAAGCACAGCAGAGACGGCAGAGTGCCACCTGACTGAGGGTGAGATGAGAAGAGCAAGAAATTTTAATATGAGGCATTTTTTTCATCATGCCTTTCCCCCCAGAGCCAGGTAGCACTGGATTTAAACCAGAGGCATCAGTGGATGTAAAATCCAGGTAATGCTGTATTTAAGAGCAAAGGAAGGATTAGCTCTTGCCCATTCTTGCTCCTTTCATATTTTTCTGAAAAAGATCAGGAATCTCCCTGTTGACCTAGTGTAAAGGGAAAAAATCCTTCCGATTTCCAATGCAAAACCATCCAATCCCCAAATCCTACATTAACATCTAAAACTTCCGTAAAACACAAAACCAAAGAGCAAGTCTTGTCTTGCCTGTGACAATTTTAGCATCAGAGATCACCTTGGTATTGTAAAAAGCCAACATCTGGCATCAGATGCACAGCGAATGAGCTGAAAGTGAGCCCCCTGGGCAGGCATTTTATATCTATTAATAAGGAAAGGAAAACAATTATCTGCCTTGCTCCTACCACCAAACGTTAGGAGCCCATTAAGAGTGGAGAGGTGAGCAGAGAGGAGCCCTGTGCAGGCAGGGCACAAGGACAAACCTGAACCATCGCCAGCAGAACCAAACCAATCCCAAAGCTTGTATTTAAGAGAAATCGAAACAGTTGGATGTCCCCTGCCACCATAAGGTCCTTTCTGCCCCCGAGGTGCCACGTCTGCTGCCATCCCTTGCAGCTGAAAGAGGCTGAGGATGGTGTGAGCACCCTTGGGGACATGGTCTGCTCCAGGTTGGAGCCAGGCAGTGTCTCCAGGGACGGAGGCAGATTCCAGCTGGGATGTTTATATAAACATGTTATCAAAACCGCAGCTGAAAAACAACCTGGGTGCAGTGCTGGGGGGAGGGGGGGAGGAAAAGAGGAGAAAGCCAAAAAAGCCCTTGGCCTCATCTGCTCCTGCAGCCAAGATCCACATGACTTCACACACATGGGGCTGCTTGGATGAGACAAGGCTGCTCTCCAGAGCCCAGCCTGTGAGGTCGGGATCAGAAACAGTCACAGGCTGGACTCAGCCTCCCAGCTCTGCGGCTGAGCACATGGAGAGAGGAAAACAGGGAGGTAAATGCCCAGGAATGAAGAGGGAGCCCATCCCATGGGCTCAGGAGGCTCCCAGTGTGGGAGCAGATGTGCCTCAGACAAGATGTGCACAGAGCAGAGCCAAGCTGGTGACAACTCATGGCCTGGGCTTCAAACCCAGCGTGCTGGAGGTGCCATGTGCTGCCCACTGCAGCTGCTGAGGCCATGTGTAGGGCCAAGCCTGGCTTTGAAGGTCCTGTATTGCCCAGATTACCCACCCTCACTCAGGAGTGATCTCTGGACAAATGCCACCAGTGCCAGGAAATAGTTTCTTTAGCTCCATAATTAGAATCCATGATTTTTTCCCCATTTTTCTTTTTACTTACATGCCCCCTCCTACTCCTTCTGAACTTCCCAAATCTCCCGCAGGCATTAGGCTCCCTGACCTGGAAAACGAGCTGTTTGCAGCCTTATCTCCTTGACATTAATGAAAGATGCAGGTTTCAAAAGAATCTTCACCCTCTCTCCAGTGGAGTCAGCAGCAGCTGGAAGAGGTCCACTCCTCTGGAAACGAACCCCTCCATTCCATTTTGTTCCCCAAATGTGGCACTATTGGGTGTAAGAGCTGACAAAAAGCACAGATGGCATGACACATTGAAGAGCCAATGAATCAGGCATTGTGGTGTTTGGGGGGGGTTATTTTTTGGCTGAACAAGCAGCAGTGTGGGGTAAGTGGTCATGGGGAGGTGAAAAAATGGTGGAAAGGAGAATTGTGCAATTAATTAAAATAAAAACCCACAACAACTAAAAATAGATTTTCTATATTCTAGATGATTAGAAGCAGCCCTGAGTGCAAACGCAGGCTGCCTGGAGCTCTCCCATTGGAAACACTGTGCCCTAGGAGCTGGGAAATTTGTACTCAGCATCAAATACTGAGCGGGGCTGCTTCACTGGGGGTCTGCACAGGCTGGGACGAGAGGCAGGCAAGAGGGGGAGCACAGTGAAAAGGGCTCGTGCTGCTGGGGAAAAGGAGCTGAGCAGCCCCCAGGATGGCTCATCTGCCTCCCAGAAGGGCTGTGACAGCTCGAAATGCCCCTGTACCCCATGGCAGCAGCACAGGAACCATCAGCACATCCCAGAACCACATGCACCAGCACCAACAGCACTGTACGGGATGAGCCGGAGGAAGAAAAGTGCCTTGGGCTGAGGAGCAGCAGCATGGCCCAGCCCACAAAGGCTGGGCTCCTTGCTCGGCCTCGGTGCTGCCTGGGCTTGGATTTACACCCCACTGCTTTCAATGAGGCAAACCGGCAAAAAAGAAATTTAAAAAAGGGTCTGATTCTGTGATGCTCAGAGGGTCTCCAACCATCACACGTCACAGTGTGGACCCAGATCAGGTACATCTGCCAGCATCCCTGTACAGACGGAAATGACTCTCTGTTCCACGTTAAAATGTGGAGGTTTCCTCAAAGCAGAGGAAAAAAGGAGAGTTCGTCTGACCCCTTTCCCACCCTGTCCTCCACCAATCCTGACCCAGAGCAGGAGACCCGATGGGCTCTCCCTGCGTGCTGCTCCTCCCAACAACTCACCTCGCTCCCCCACCTTCCACTTCCCAATCACTGCTCCTGTCAAGGCGTGTTAGAGGCAAACACACTCACCCGTTTCCGGGGATCTCCCTTCGGGCCGGAGCCTGGCTCAGCTTCTCCAGCTCTGCCTGAGTGAAACAGCTACTGTCCCCTCTGAGCTGCAGGCAGGGGCAATGGGAAGTTGTTCCCGGAGTGACAGACATGAGGATGACTCATTTCCCATGTTTATTCCCCCTCTTCCCATTCAACAGCCCTCGCACTTCTTTTCTCTTTTGCTCTGCATTCAGGCTCGGGAACGTTTCGCTGTTTGCTCTGCGAGGGTTGGATTCCAGCTCGCTGCACATTCCCCAAGGGCTGCACACTGGTGCCTGCAGGGCTCGCAGCATCCCCAGCAGCCGGCCAGGACCTGAGCAAATCGGTGCTGCCTGGTACCGAGGTGCTGATCAGACCACGGGTCTGATGGAGACACTGTGCAGGTCCCTGGAAATCCCCCCGTGCCTGCTCCAGCCACAGTCAGATGAGTCCCAGCCTGTCACTGACTGTCCTTTATGCAAAGGGACACTGCAGGCTCGCCAGCCTGGCCTGCAGTGAGCAGGACACATTCCTGCAGAGGAAGCAGGCAGGAAGTGGGGCAGGGAAGCCGGCAGAGCTGGGCGTTGCTGGCTGTTCAGAGATGCCTGAGCTCATCAGATGTGAAGGGATGAAGGCTGAGCACGGCACCCACCAAAGGACCACAGACTTCAGCTGCTGTATCTGGGCAGAACAGAGGCAGATTAGCAGCCTGGAGTGATGAACAGGAATGTTCAATGCCAGGCTGGACCCGTGTCTAAATGCTGGATGCAGGGAGTGGGCATCTGCGCTGTTCCCTCTGCCTGGCACCTTCCATGGGTCACTCATGTTGGGTTATTTGGCATTTAAACGTTTCCACCTCACTGGGCAGACGTGCTGCTGGCTCAGTGAGACCTTGGTGGGCACTGGCAGGGCTGGGAGGGGGGTGGGACAGTGGCTGAGCCCCCTCCATGTGCCAGGTTGTCCAAGGAGGGATGGTTCTGCAGGGCACCAGCTCCCGAGCTGCTCTCCCCTTCCCTGATGGAATGTCCTCTGCCCTGCCCAGATCAGAAAATCCCTGCTCTCACAGTGGAAGAATGAAAGGGGAAAAAATAGACACATCTAGCCCCAAACCATGTCTGGGGCTCTGGGCTGAGCAAGCTCTGCTGCATACGGACTGATCCATCTGCCGTGCAGCTCCCCAGCCTCTCTGCTGGGTCTGGGCTGCCCTGAGGCTCGACAGGATCAGCTCGTCTGCACTGCCTGGGCATTTCATCTACCCAGTGACCTTTACCAGCAACGGGCTGTAATGTCTGGATTTTCATCACACAGCCTCCAAAGAGAAGCATGACAATACCTGAAGCACGCCCGTATTGTTAGAACAGGGTCACTGGGGTCTCGAGGGGCTTGGTGAAAGCATTTCTTACTCTCTTTCCTTCCTAATCCACCAATTGCTTGCAAATCTGGTCTTGCTTGGAAGCTGCCAGGGTGGGACCGCAGACTTCTGACCATATATATGTATTTATAATTTTCTTTCTTAGGGGGTCTGCAGGGACTGTGCTTCAGAATATCATGGCTTGGTTCATGGTCAGAGTAAAGCTATGTCAGTATTCAGGAAGAAGGCTGGACAGAGCAAGAACTTCCTCCTTGCTGACCTCCAGGAGTGGAGAAGCAGCCCTGGGCTCCCTCCGTTCCTCCTCCTGTGGCATTCACCCATCCCCAGCCTGACAGGCTGCTCGATGATACATCCACGCCCCGAGGCAGTGCTGTACTTAATGGGATAAATGCTTAGTGACAGCACCAAAGAGCCATCCTGCCCCTCCGCGGGATGCAGAGCCAGCTGGAGATGGCTGAGCACTGGGACCGGAGTCACTGACACAGCAAGCAAAGAGAAGACAAGGGCTTTCTCTTTTCCCAGTCTGGACACCTATTCCAGACAGCCATGACCGCAGCAGAACCAGATACTGGTACTTCAAACCAAGCACAAATACAATTTTATGTGCAAGGATGACCCAAGCAGATACCTCCCAAGAGCAAAGGCACCCAGGTGGATGGCAAATAACTGAAAAGGTGGTAGTTTGACTCTAAATGCAAAAGATGGGCCTCACTGGAGTGACCACTTTGGGTGGGTGACCATATTGCATCCCCAGTGACCACATTCCATCCCCAGTGACCACATTCCATCCCCACCGCAGTGAGAATGTGCCTGGATCTGCAAAGACCATCAGCTTAACGAGATCAATCTGTTTAGCTTAATAAATAGGAGGTGAAAAAATTACTTGAGCGCTATCCAAAATACTGAAAGGCAGAAGAGATGTTGGCTGAAAGAGCTGTTCAGCTGGAGAGGGAAGGGTATGGAGACGCAATGAAGGGAAGAGTCCAACTAAAAGCACTTGTGAGAGTCCCTACCACTGCAGTAATACAGAAATGGCTCTGACAAGTTCACCCTCACTTGTAACTGTACATCAGATTGAGTGTTTGGGTTTTTTCCCTTAACAAATTGAACAGGAATGAATTAAGGGATGTGCTACAGCCTGTATTTTGCCGTGGGTTAGATCGATGATCCAAATGTTCTTTGCTGGCTTTGCAGTCAATGAATCACTAAATTTGGATCCACATCCTCACCAGATGGATCAGAACCAGAAACTGAGGTACCGCTGCCCCCAGGGTTTAATGGAGTTTATGTCTGGTTCTGAAGCAGGTCTGGGAATTTTACTGGAAGTTTTATAACTGCTTTCCCCCTGCAAGCCCGATTGCAAGGTTCAAATGACTTTCTAAGCACCTTAGTTTTCACGAAACCCTTGTGATTGCAGAGAGAAGCTTGAATGGTCCTAAAAGTTCCAACACTGGCAGACAAATAAAGTGAACTTTATAACTGGGGGATTTCCTGAGTTATGAATTTCTCAATTTAGCCAAGGGGGTGTGGACCTTCTCCCTGACTCCAGCTCAGCCAGGGCTGGTGATGCTGAGACAGTCTTCCTGAAAGCATGTCCTGGCAGAGAGATTTTTACAGTGGGCACAGATATCTGGTTTCTCCCATCTTTTCAGTAACAGGCTGTGTGTGCTTCTCTGGCTGTTTGGCATTTGCTGGAAAAGATTACTGTGAGAAGCGGAATCAATAAATTCCATCACAGATGACAAACACGGAGGGAAAACATTGCTTGGGGTTGCTAATCAACATCTGCAGTGGGGATGGATGGAGCATCCCAGGGTCAGAGCCCCTCACCTGAAATGCTCCCACATGTGTTGGCAAAGCCCCCGTCGAGAGCTCCTCCTCCATCTGCAGTGGTGCTTCTGCCAGGTTCCCAGTCCCATTTCAGCAGTCTCCTGTCTCCTCGCCTTGGAAGCCTGATTGCAAATCCTAAACAAGTGCTCTGTGATGGGCTGGCTCCCTGCCCAGAGACTGCATCAGAAATTCTGCTTGATGTACCAAACCCTCAGCAAGCAGGGGGAAGGGAGGAGAGCCCAGGGAGGTACGGAAGGGGTGCCACAGACAACCCCAACTTCCCGGCTTCCCTCTTCCAGCAGGGAAGCACCGGGAGGTTCCCTTCCCTTTGACCTGTGCCTATCTAGGAGGGCTTTTCACCACATCCTGGTGGATTTGAACCACAGGAAAGCAGCAGCATGAGGGACCAAGGATGCCAGATGCAGCAGTGGAGCCATGACCTTCCTGTCGATACAAAACCCCACTTTTCCTGGGACCTGTCGAGGCCCATAGCCCCAGGCTCCCAGCCAGGCTCCTCCTCCAGCAGTAGTGCAGATATCGTGGCAGCAGCTACTTGGATACTCAAGAGTTTCTGACTGCAATCTTAAATATCAGCCCAAGGCCACTCTCACAGCAGAGATCTGCTCTGTGGGGTGACACAAGTCGTGCTGCAGAAGCTCCGACAAGAGAGGCTGAGGGCACCTTGGCCAGTCCCACCAGTCAGTGCTGTCTTTTCAGAGAGCAGTGGAGCTCTTTGGAGGCTGCCAGACCTATGGAACTGGTCCTTCACACCAATTAACTATTTCCTTTCTTGGCAGGGGGACAGGAGGGGTGGAAGTAGTGTGTCTAGGCAAGGATGCAAGACTCCAGAACCCCCAGCTTGTCCCTGGGCACCATGTTGGAGCTCAGGAGACCTGGAGATGTGGGTAGTGATGCAGGGCTGAGCTCTCTCAGCCACCACTCAATGAAGTTAGAACATGACCCCGAGGTGGCTTTGCATTTGGCCTCCTCATATGGCAACAGAAGGGTGAGAAGACCTTCCTTGTTTTTAAGCCAAAAGGGGAATTATCTCTTTGCAAAGATCTCAAATATTTTGGAGTCAAAGCGGTCGGTTTTCAGGCTCCAACCCCATCAGAGGCTCTTGGGTCAAGAGACATCTGGAAACTGTGCCGGCCGCTGTTAGTCACCTACTATTTCATCCTCGTGCCCTTTTAAATGGATCTTCTCTTCCCAGCGAGGGGCTGACCCCGCGCACCGAGGAGCCCCTGGAAGAACTGCTGACGTCGGCGGGCTCTGCATCACGCTGGTGCTATTCTGGCTCCTGCCCCGCCACGGCCTCCCCCCATGAGATGTCACAGCACGAGGACAGCCTCCTCCAAAGGCACGGGGAAGAAAAGGAAGCTACCACTGCGCTTTTCAAGCCAGTCCAGCTCAGTCTTCACCCTCTCTAAAGGATGAACTTGTGAAAAAAAACCCCAAAACCTGGGGCCACGTTGCTGAGCTGTATCACGTCACAGTCAGCCCCTGCAGACAGGACGTCCCTTTCCTGTGGTGCCTGTGAAATAAAGTGTCCCTACGGCCCCTCAAAATGCTCCCTGAGAAGAAAGTGTCTAAATCCAGTGTTTTCAGTTTCTCCTACCAACCAAAAGTGGGATTGCTGAGTTTTTGGGGAGGGTGGAACACCAGGGTGGGTCACAGCCAGAGGAGAGGGTAATTAGTCACAAGGGAAAATAGAATAACTGGACCCTGTGCCAAAGGCAGAACAGCAAGAAGAGCAAGGTCCTCAGGCAAACATGGCCTGGGCAGGTTGTGGCCAGGGTCTAAGGCAAGTCACAGCTAGAGCTCATCCTGGTCACTGGTGGGACCTCAGGGTGGGATGGGCCCTGCACAATGGAGAAGCCAAACCCTTCAACACATCCCAATCTGCAGAAACAGGGACACTGACCACCACCATGCAAGGAAGGACTAGCAGGACAGCCAGAGGCATCCCAGCCTGCCTACACAGCCTCTGGGTCAAATTAGCACATGGAAACGGGGACAGCAGCAAGAAAGGTACCCAAGGGAAGGAGGATGCAAGAGCAAACTGCAGCAGGGAAGGTGACAGGACTCCATCACGTGGAGCCAGGGTCTGGTCAAGAAGGTGGCAAGGGGATGGAAATAACATCCTCAGGAACTGATCCAGATATCAACGACTAATATCTTTATGTTTTCCCCACCTGTCAAACACCAAGGCAGATGACCACAGATTAAATAAAAGACATCACTGCTGGTATCCACCCTCCCACCATGGACACTCCCTCAGTCTGACTGGACAACCCTGCCCCACGCCAGACCAGGGGCCTGTCCCTGCTCCATGGGTGTCCCCAGCTACCACGGTTCCTCCATCCCTCTTAAGACAACTTCTTGCAACATGCACCACCCACAGTACCTGGGACTAAGAGGGCCAGTAAGTGCAGCATTTACCCTAAAGGTCACTCCCTGCTTCGCGACCACATCGGATGCTGGGAGCAGCCAGAGGAGGAGTCCCAGTGCTGCTGTCCCTTGTGACGAGGGCTGGGCCTTCCCGGCGGGGAGGGAGGTTTGCCACTCACCTAGCAGCAGGTTCATGAGGACCTCTTGGCCTGCCAGCGTGCTGCTCTTCACCAGGCAGATGAGCGTACCCGCAATCCAAGGGATCCCGTGCCCCGTTATCCCCAGCAGGTTGATCATGGAGCGGGCACCTCCCCAGGAGGAGGCTCTGTTGGCACACACTCCCAGCCTCTTGGACATGCAGATATCGATGGCCAGCAGCGAGTTGAAGGCGATTCCCTTGAAGGAGGGGTTGAGCTGCATGCAGTCCTCCTCGGGCAGCTGCTGCGACTGCCTCCGCTCCTTGGGGTTGGTGTTCTGGGCACCGGCTGCCCCGGCCTGGCCGCTCTGCTTCCTGCCGGAGCTCCTGCTCTCCTGGTTCCCCTTCAAGGGCTGATTCAGGGAGAGGAACTCAGCCCTGTTGAGGACATTGTTCCTGTCTCTGGCCCTGGACCGTGGCTGGGATGCTGGCATTGCAGTCTCTCTTTAACGCAACCTGCTTTGCAAATACCGGGAAGGAGAGAAATCCCTCTTCTCCCTGCAGGAAGCTTCCCCCACTCCCACCCTCACAAGCTGTGAATTTGGGAAGCTACAAAGGTTCCCCTCTGTTGCAGTTGCCCCCAGCACAGACTGCAGCTGTTAAATATAGAGTAAGGAATGCACATGGCTGTTTACTTCATGGGCCTAGCAAGCTTGGAAGGAAAATTAATGCCAGGCTTGGCAGCCACTCCAGTGCCAGGGAAAAAGGTTGGACAGCCAATAGATACGAAGAAGAGGAGGGAAAAACATTGTGCCAAAGGTTGGTTGCTTCTGGCCTGGTCTATTTAAATCTTCCAATTGCTTATTCCCCTGGGCTGCAAGGGAAACTGGGAAACGTAGTTCTTTTAGTGCTGCAAGTCACATTTCAGTACCAGAGTCAGAGCTGGAGACGATGGCATCCCCCTCCCCAGGGCACCCCGTGGGGGCTGTGCTGCCTGCCTTTGCAGCACCAAGACCAGGTGTTGCCCACGCACTTCCCCTCAAGGGGCTCTCCCCCGAATCTTCCTGATTGTTCTGCAACTTCTCTCCCCCCCCCGACCCTAAATACCCCCTCCTCCCCCTAGCACGGATACCCTTCAAGCACCACCAGCCCCATCCTCGCTCCCCGCTCAGGGTGCGCCCCTGGAGCGCCTTCCGTCACTCACCCCGTTCCTGGACCGAGGAGAAGCATCGCCCGCCTCCTGATTACACGGGAAAGGAGCCGCTAATGAATTCCCATCCTCCTGCCCCCGGCGCTGCGCGTGGCCTCGATACCGCACGTGTCCCTGCCGTGTCACCCAGCCCCGCACAGCCCGTGCTGAGAGCAGGTGACAGCCGGTGCCTGTGTCCCCCGACAGCAGCACCGGCCCCAGCAGCATGGGCATCGCGGCACGGGGAGGAGGAAGGCTCTGCCAGGCCCCAAGGAGGGCAGGGAATAGCTGCTGTCCCTCCTGCCACGCACACCGTGCTCCATCGCTGTCAGCCTCCCACCTCCCCGCCGCGGCTGGGGCGAAGCCCCCTGAGACATCTCCCAGCGGTGAGCAGCCCCTGGGAACATCCCGTCGGAGCCTGCAGCTCCAGCTCACAGGTCTGAACGATCGTGCTACAGTCCCTGAACAGCAGCTGTGTGCATCTGAGCCTCCAGCGCCTCTGAGAGAGACCATCCACCTCAGCCCCTCCTGCCTGACGGGTGACAGCCCAGCTGCAGCAACCCCTGAGCCAGGTCACCTGCACTGCCATCACCTTCCCTGGACAATGGGCTCTCCACACCACCCGCAGGCTCCAGGAACAGGATTATTCCTATGCAGGCAGGCTGGAAATCCCCCGTGGATGGAGAATTGGAGAAGATGGATATTACATTGAGGAGCAGAACAGCCACGTCTCTTGGTGCCAGTGACATTTGCCTACACAACTGTCCAGTTACAGAGGTCAGTGGCTGCACAGGTAACCCTGGGAGCTGAGCACCCAAG
Source organism: Cnemophilus loriae (assembly GCA_013397755.1). NCBI lineage: Eukaryota > Metazoa > Chordata > Aves > Passeriformes > Corvidae > Cnemophilus > Cnemophilus loriae. Next base: position 1,352,825 of record VZTF01006314.1, on the reverse strand, counting down.
TGTCTTTAAAGGTCTTGTCAAAAATGCACTGGGGAGTTTAAGTGCTAAATGAAAGGTGGTTCTTTAGCTTCCAAAGATAATAACAAAAATTTTACATTTTCTTTGCACTTTTATACTTAGCTCTCAAAATTCTCTCACTGAACTGTGCATCCAGGCTGTGCCCATCTGACTGATAGACCATCCAGGTGACAGCAGTGCTTGGACAAGCAGGTGTTTGAGGTCCTGGGGAGCCCTCACTCCTGGGCTTTGTTCATATTTTCCTCTCTCAAAAGAAAATAATATACATTCATTTATTTCTGATTCATACCCTCCAGGAACTTATCCCTAGTCAAGGGAGGTGATTCTGCTGCTCTACTCTGCTCTGGTGAGACCCCACCTGGAGGACTGCATCTAGCCCTGGGGTCCCCAGCCCAGGAAGGACATGGACCCCTTGGAGAGAATCCACAGGAGGCCACGGAGATGCTCCAAGGGCTGAAGGAACTCTGCTCTGGAGCCAGGCTAGGAGAGCTGGGGGTGTTCAGCCTGCAGAAGAGAAGGCCCCAGGGAGAACTCAGAGCCCCTTTCAGTGCCTAAAGGAGCTCCAGGAGAGCTGGAAATGGAGTGGCAGGACAAGGGGGAATGGCTTCACACAGACAGCAGGGTTAGATGGGATACTGGGAAGACATTTTGTACAATGAGGGTGGTGAGGACCTGGCACAGGTTGCCCAGAGAAGCTGTGGCTGCTCCATCCCTGGAAGTTTTCAAGGACAAGGTTGGACAGGGCTTGGAGCAGCCTGGCATAGTGGAAGGTGTCCGTGCCAATGGCCGGGGGGTTGGACTAAATGACCTTCAAAGGTTCCTTCCAACCCAAACCATGTGATTCTATGGTTCCAGCTGGAGGAAGAGCTCATTCCCTTCTCAGGCACCCTTTCCCAGCCTATAAAACAGAACCCCTCCTGGCCCAGGTACCACGTGGGGCTGTGGCAGCCCTCGAGTTGCACAGGAGCTGCCACATCACCAACGCCCACCAGCTCCTGCCTGATCCCTGGCTGTGCAGCCACATCCTCACACTACCAGGGCAGTCAGCACCCCATCCCTGTCTGCCTGCCCTCATCCCACTGCCGGCTGCCTGGCATGTGGAAAATCTCAGCCTACCTGACATCAGCCAGGGAGAGAACTGTCACCACTGCTTCCACTTGGCTGCAGCCATCACCTCCTCAGTGCATGGCCTCCTGGATTTTCCCTCTCTGTGCAAAGCTGCTGCTCCGTGGGGCTCTGCAAATATCAGCAGGCAGAGGGATAAAAGGACTGGTGGCCAGGATCCTGCAGAAACAGGAGACTCCTGCCCAGTCTGGTGCTGGGGATGCCGAGCTACAACTTAACATGTTCCTCAAGAGCTGTCACAGGTTAAAAAATACCTTGAAAGCCCTGGGAGTGAATTTAATCTGGTGCCTGTCTCTTCTGCTGACACTGATATGAGGGAATTTCTCTGCCCCAGCCTCCCCGTGAGACTCCAGCCTTGCACTCCAGCACGAGTCCTGAGCAGGAAGGGGCTGGAGGAGGAAGGGCAGCGTGGGATGGATGCAGTGCCAGCAAAACCTCTGTCAGTGGTGGAGTGGGAAAGGAACACTGTCTGGTCTCTCCTGCAGCCAGGTGGGCTGTCACTGACAGTTCCAGCTGGAGAAACAGCTCGGGAGGGAAAAACCCCTGATCCCACTGGGGCCATGATGAGCCCCGTCCCACAAAACAGCCGCTAACCCAGGGGTTTATAAATATCCCTGTAGATAGGCTCCCTGCCCCGGCAGGGCTATTCCAGTCCTGACACATGATCCACAGGGGTCATCAGGCACCTGGGAGAACGCCCAGACAGACAAATCCGGCGTGCTCCCCGTGCCCAGTCTGCTCAGTCCTGGCCGTGCTCCCCGCTGTCCTGCCCATCCTGCCTGCAGGCTGTCACCCTTCAGGCACAATTCCCTGCACAGCCGTGGCCACACGCGCTGTCAGCGGCCAGCATGGCCAGGCAAACAGCGCTGGAATGTGGGTGGGACAGGAGTGGCAGCCCCATCCCCTTTCTCTGCAAGTCACTGGCAGTGTTGGTGCATCCCAGCCTCTCCCAGCAGCTGGCCAAAGAAGCAGCGCTTGCAACCGAAGTGCATCCAGCAAACCCGCAGCGTTGCTGGGTGGGATTCTTCTAGGGACAAAAAAAAGAAAGCTTGGCTAAAATAAAATATAATATCCTGCAGTATTTAGAGCATGCAGCCTCTGGTGGGCTGGTGAGGGGAGACCCTGTTCTTTATAAACCTGGAAAACACGCTGGAAAGACACGGAGGCACCGTGCGGGCCACGATGCTGGAGGGAGCGGCCGCAGGAATGGAGCATGGCCGGGCTACGAGGAGACATCAGGTGCATCAAATGAGCAGCAGAAGGAAACAGCTCACAGCACCACCAGCCACTCGTGATGCTCCTCACAGCCTGGCCTTGCATCTCCAGCAACGCCATCAGAGAGAGCCACGAGCTCAGGCACAGGAGCCCTTCTGCACATGGTTAAAGCGGGGCAGGATGTGCTAATGCCTTAATCACTCACGGCAGCGCGATGGAGACAGGCACGACCAAAACCCAACGAAAACTCCAGCTGAAGATGAAAAGCTGATTTAATTAGAATGAGATAATGCAATTTCTTAGTTGACCAGAGCACCAGAGCCAGCCAAGTTGAAGCAAGACCTGGCTGAAGCTTCAGTGAAACTAGAGTCGCAGAATATGCAGTTTCACCAGACTCATGATGCTCTAGGAAACTGTGACAAGCTTGTTTGAAAAGTGTGAAAGAGTCTTGGAAATGTCAAAGGATTTCAGCACCTTCTGGAGGCTGCTGGATATTTCATTCGGAAGATGCTAATTTCATTCTTCCTTGTACTACATGATAGTAAGTGGCTTGTAACTTGAGCAGGTTGTTAGTGTTTCTCTCTGTCACAGGACTAGTGACTAAATTGTGCCTTTCACAGCAGCTGGGAAGTTTAAAACAAATACTTCTCAATGCTTTGAGAAACACACGAGGAGGAAAAACATGACAATGTACTGTGGTTTTTTTCCACGTGCTGTGTGTGGAAAGGAGCTGGAGCACCTCCCCTCGTCCTGTGGCATTCCCTTGTTAGGATCACCTGGTAGCTCCGGTCTCTCTTACCTGCTAAGGGCTAATCCAGCCTGCTGAGAGTGCATGTTGGGAAGGACTAAAAGACATTTACAGCAGCACCGGCAAAGAGATTTTTACCTCTCATTTCCCCAGGTTTCCTATTTAGAAAGTGACAGAGGACACACTCACCCAATGCCCAACGTCCATCAGCTATGGCTGAAAAGCCAGACAATTTCACCTCACCTGGTGCTCAGATCCTCAGCCAGCTGATGGCCAGCAGGACCAGCAGGCAGCATTACTCCTAAAACTGCCTGTAACAGAAGTTTACAACTTTCCCACAGGCCACTGCTGCCTCATGCTTCTCACTCCCTGTTCCAGCTGCTCCTCAGTCCCGCTGCTGCTATGGAGAGCTTTACATTATTCGCTGCTGGAATCACAGCCCATCCAACCTAGGGCTACAGGTTCTGCAAATAAGGAGACCATCCCCTCTGGTGCCCTTTGGCTGATACCAAACCTACCCAACAGGCTCCAGCTGGGAGAGGAAAATCTTAATCTGAAAACCCAAGAAAAAGCACATTGCAGTGAAATTAAAAGATGATAATAATAATAAATAGGAAGAACAAAAAAAAGGCGTTTCTAAAATAAAAAAAAACTACATTACCCACAATTCACGGATATGTGGGAGGAAATGCTGTTTTTTTGCAAAGGAGGTTTAGCTTCAACAGCTGCAGTTTAAAAGCGAAATACAGGGGGAGGGATGGGACTGGGCGAAGGAGGGAG
>VZTF01006314.1:1276855-1348502 GCA_013397755.1 Cnemophilus loriae | reverse complement strand
CGGTTCCGCGGCGCTGAGCGGGCGCGGAGCGGCGCGGCCCCGGCGGGCGCGGGGGAGGCTCCATCGCCGCCTGCCCCGCTGCGCTCCCGGAGCCGCCGGCCCCACCGGCACCGCGGTCGCTTCCCTCTGCGTCCGGCTATTTCTAAGGGGAAGCAAAAAAAAAAAAAAAAACTTAATCCCCAAAGCCCAGACATCGCTGGCGGAGGAGCCTCCAGAATCGGAGATTTGGCGACTTTTTGCATTTTCCAGCCGTCGTTTCTTTCTGTTATTATTGTAATTTTGTGCGAAAGGAAGTTATGAACAACTGCAAGTCAGGAAGTGGAAATCCACACCGGTTGTGACAAGCTGGGGCTAAAAACTATTTCATTATTTATATAGATATGTCTATCAACATTCTGCTTTTCATCCAAAGAATAAAGGGAAGTACCGGCTAGTCCTATGTTTGACGGTGAATGACAGACCGCATCTGAGCAAAGGAAGGACTAAATATATCAGCTAAGAACACCACCGTTATTTATTGAACTCAAGAGACTTTTTTTTTAACCCAAAGACTGTTTGAACAAGAGATTTAATGGGTCATTAAAAGGGGAAAAAATTTTAAAGGCCCTTTTGCTTCTGAAGCGCAGCTAACCTCAAAAATAGAAGCAGTTCTTGTAAGACAGATATTCAAATTAAGGCTTTACATGATGAATTTTCTATCCTATGGATATCAGTTTTGAAATTACAAACCAAGAGGATCTGTAATTGATCTAGCACCAGATAATTTCAATGCCTAATATTCCCCAGGATTGCTGGAGTACCCTAGGAGCTGCGTCGGACTGTACTCGGGGTATGCCATGGGCTGTATTCAGAGTATTAGCTGCAAATCCAAAGTTTTCCGGGAAAGTATTTCAGTGATTGAAGTCAAAGCCTCCATTGATCCCATTCCCACCAGCATTGACGAGTCCTCCAGCGTGGTCCTGCGCTACCGGACCCCTCACTTCCGAGCCTCTGCGCAAGTGTTGGTGCCCCCTCTTCCCAAGAAGGAGACCTGGATCGTGGGCTGGATCCAGGCTTGCAGCCACATGGAATTTTACAATCACTACGGGGAACAGGGAATGTAAGTGTTTCCAAGAGCGCGTGCGGGTGCGTTTGCCTTGCGGGAAGAGGGAGCGGGAGGACCACGGCCTGGTTGGGAACTAGTGGATTAAGCCAAAAACGATAATCCATGTTTAAAAACCCAGCCCCTCTGAAACTTAACAGGACTTTCCTATGTGTTTAAAATACAGGAGAGCTCGTCCCTGCCCTTTTAAAGGAGTGGGTGTTCTTCTCTTCGAATGGGAATTTGCCCAAGCCCCAGCCAAACCCCACTTGTTCTGGTAGGCACCCAAAAGCAACACTATTTCACAACAGTTTTTGGGCTGCACAGGAGATCCTGCAATCCCGGGAGCAGCCCTGCCACGACAGGCACCCCTGCTTTGATACGTGTTTGACACGAGTGGTTCTCCTGACCTCCAGCTCCTCTTGCCTGCATCCCTCCCCATCCCAAAACTGCGCATTGAGGAGCCCCAGGGAGAGCCTAGGGCTGACACTTGTGGCACAGAGCCGTCCCTGGTGTGCTCTGCTGCTGCTGCTGCTGCTGCTGCAGTGAGCCGTGGCTGGGAGCTCGGTAGCCCACCAGCTTTGGGAGCACATTTAACGTCACAGGAGGAATCCTGCTGGCTTTGCCCACGGTAGCAGGCAGCCCACAGGGAAAGCACGAGCTGGATTTAACCCGTTGGTAGTTAAACCATCTGCATCACCTTGGAGCAGGGCGCACATTTCACGTTACTCTCCTCATGGGTAACGGGAAAGGGAATACAGAGGTATAAATGTGAGGTGGGAGGAATCCAGGGGCTGTTTGCACACCAAAAATCCCCGTGTTGCTGGTCAGACAGTCCTAGTGAGACAGGAATGAGTCAAATCAAAATGTCACCTCCCTGCCGAGAAAAGTCATCTCTCCCCAGTCCCCCACCAGTTTGTTCCCCAAATGTTGCAGGCTTTGGCCCACAGCTAAATCAGCCCCAGCACCTGATTCCCAAATGCCTGCACAGAACAGCAATTCTGCAACTCACGGTGCTGGGCAGCACCAGGTGCAGCCTCCTGGTGCAGCAGAAATGTGTCTGTCCAGCCACGGGGACAGAGCCTGACCGCAGAGCCGGTGCTGGCAGGCGGGTCAGTGGCTGGAGGGGCTGATGCTGCCCAGTCTGGGGGCAAGGGGGGAAGGACGGGAAGGTCAGGTCTGAGCAACCCTCTCCCTGCTCACCCCGAGTGCCCCGAGTCAGGGGGATGCTGGCTCAGCCCCTGAGGGTCAGTCTGGGCAGCTTAAAAAATCCCTGAATGAGGAGTGCTGAGGCAGGGGAGGGGGGTCACGGGGGGCTGGAGAGCAGCACAAGCTCTGACTTAATAACGCAGCGCCTTCCTGACGGCCTGAACATCTGCACGCACAGCCCGGCCCTCCTTCCCTCCCCGCCGAGGACGCGGGTTCAGCATCTCGGCATCACACGGACAGGCTGCAAGATGTGGACCCGAGGGAAGGGCACGGGAGGAGCAGCCCGAAGCGACAGGCTGCCCCCGCCTCCTGTCCCCACGTCCTCTCTCTGCTCAAGCAGAAAGTGCCTTGAGAAGCGAACTTGCACCTGGCAAACACCAGCAGTGCACACCGGCTGGTCTTGATTTTAAAAGTATTTACAGCAGGCCCGAAATCTGTAGGCTTTTTGGCTCCAACAACATCTTTAGCAAGGACAATTTGTTGCTCAGATGTTCCCAATTCCAGGCCTTTGGGATTTGCATGTGTAATTCTCAGGCTCATTTAGGAATCCTGTCTTTAGCGACCAGCTGCAAAGGAAAATAGAAAAGTCCACTTTATATCAATACAGCTCAGATGCACTGAAATAGAGAGGACTGGGCATGGAGTGATGCTGCCAGTGCTGCTGTGGGCTGCAAACCTCAGCCTGGCCTTTTATTTCCCTGCACCTGAGTTTCCCTGTGTTTAAAACAAGGATTTGATACAGTCTGCCCTTGCTGGAATGTTTTGGGACAAAAAAAAAAAGAGTATCTAGTAGCTGCTGCTGTAAACAGGTAGAATTAAACACTGCAGCTATGTATGAGAGCTTTTAGCCAGAAAATAATGGAAACAAAGATTTTTCCCTAGGAGGTTCATTGACATTTAACTGATACAAAAAAAAAAAAGTTACCCGAGCACAAGCAGGAATTGGTCTGTTCCTGCACTCTCTATAGACTCGCTGCCATCCGAAGGCTATAAATAAAGGCATTTAGGAGGAAAGGCCTCTTCAATGCCATTGAAACATGGGCTTGGAAGACATTTATAGAGAGAGAGACAGGATATAAACCCAAGAGGAAGGATGGGCCAAGGCTTTAGCTGGTGTAACTCGATGTAATCCCACTGACCTCCACAGAGCTGCATCGATTGATGCCAACAGAGTCCAAACTTTCCATGATAGGGAGAGGCTACTGCCACATCCATGTTTTTAATCCGTGTGGTGACCGGCAAACAAAAAACCCCAAATAATCAAAAATCAGTCATCCAAGCGAAGCACCAATACTTACAGCAGGCTGTGGATTAATTTTTCACTTCTCTGCTGGGAAGTTGTTAGCTGTGCATAAGCTGGCCATTACACTGAGGATGGAAACAGCTGAGAAATACTGGAGCAGATGGAGCTGTGCATAATGCTGCTATAGGGATGGGAGCTACAGAGGGGATAATTTAGACACGCACGTTTAAAGTGGCACAATTCGGGGGCTAAATGCAGCATTTTTAAATGTAAAGGGAAAGAATTAGAGCTCAGATAACACATAAGTGCTGGCATTACTTTACACGTGAGTCAGTAGATGCTGCAGGGAACATGAAAACCCCCAGCACGAGGATGTGGATGTGCTCTCTGACCCCTCTCTGTGCAGAACTGGGGCAAACTCCTGCTCACCCCATGGCTGGTGTTGCTGCTCCTCCCATGCAGGATTTTAGCCTTGTCCTTAGGGAAGGATGCTGCTGTGCAGAGGGAGGCAACAGGATCAGGCCAGAGCTGTGACCTGTGCAGGAGCAGCTGGACCTGCCGGCATCCCCTGGGGCGGGTGCTGGTTTCTGCACCTGGTGGAGCCCGTGTCAGCGCCTGGGCCGTGCAGGAATGGCATTATCCAGCCTCCTTCATCTCCATGGAGATGTGCAAGAAGCGGTGCAGATGGAGATATGCAAAAGAGAGAGATAAATAAATTGGAGTTGGAATATGATCAGCCAAGAATCCGGAGAAGTTTCATGCGGATGTTTCTCCCCCTGGAAGACCTGATGGGGCACTTGCATCACTGCATCATCACTTCATCTTCCCAGGCATCTCTCCCTGGTGAGATTAAATCTTCCGTGCCCTGCAGCAGGGACACAATGAACTCAACTTGTCAAGAGAATAAACCCCCAGTCCCCAGGAGGGAGGACACAATCAAAATTCACCAAAAACCCCACAAGGGTATCTTTTCTGAAGGAAGTGAAGGGAGGTCAGTTCGCTGTGGGAATTTACCCCTCCAGGGATTTAGAGGAAAAGGCTTTGCTGCCCTGCAATGGCCCCTGGCTCTCACCTGTGCTGTGAGCACCCACCTTAGCCCAGTTACAGGGGTTGTCCAGTCAGACTTGAGCCTGCTCCCCTAAACCAGCAGAAATTGTTCCCTTTTTCCTAATGCCAGTTTTGTGCTAGTTTTACTCCCTGACCCAGCCATCAAACACTTCTGCTGGTTCAAGAGATAAGGCAGGAACACACAGCTGGAGGGTGGGAGGAAGAGGGACCACAGCAGCACAGCTCTGTCAGCTGGGGAACATCTTAAATTTCCTTCCTGTTCTTCACTCTAACCCTGCCTTGACTTGCCTGACTTGCTGGAGTAGGTGAGAGAGGCACTGTAAAGGAGAATTTTAAATTAAGCAGCTCTGGCTATCAGGTTCTCTTCCTCTCAGTGAATCCCCAGTGCAGGCCAGTGGTGGAGGGAGGCAGGAGCAGGGATGTGAAAGGCCTGAGACAGAGTTTTCCTACCCACACGTGGCCCTGGTCCCTGCACCGAGCAGGGGCTGTGTCCCAGGGGGGCTGCTCTTATTTAGGGAGCTGCTGGAGAGGAAGGTGTTGGAAAGCACAAGGTTATGCAAGTCCATCTGGCCTGTGACTAATTAGGAGCTGGCTTTAAGCAATTGGAGCTGAGGATGCAATAGTGCCTGGTGCCTGTCTGAAAAGGTTCACTGGATGTATCCACAGTGCTGGGTGCCCAGGGCTGGAGGCTGCTGTGCTGGGTTTGCTGTCACTGCCCTGGTGGGTGCTGTGGGATAGACAGCTGGAGGCTCAGGATGAGCTGGGGGCTTCGTTCCATGTGACAGAATAGGAAAAAAAAGTGTCTGAATGAGGACTAGGAAGCTAAAACCTACATGAAGCTGCTTGGCTGTCAGCAGCAGGGCTCCGGTTGTACCACAAGAAATAGCTCAAAGTTCCTTCTGGTAGCAAGAAGACATTTGTTAAGAGAGGTTTCTTGGCAGCTCCAGTCTCTGGCGATGCCCACACTGACTCTGAAGGTTTCAGAAGAGGCAGAAACAGGCTTGTCAGTGTTATAAGCCAGAACCTCCTGATCTTGGAGCTGATCAGTGAATCCACGAAACCAGATAGCTTGGTTTCTTTTCATGCCTCTTTCCTGCTATTGTCAGCAAACTGTTTACTGGGCACTTTCTGGTCTCTCCTTGGCTCGACACTACCAGAGAAAGATGCTGATGCAGCCAAAGATCATTCCACAGCATTCTTTCCAAAATCATCCAGTTGTTGGCATATTATTTAGCATGGACACGCTCTGCAAGCAGAGGCTGCCAGCCTGGCTGGCACAGAGGCTGTGCTGTAGCACCAGGCGAGGGGCAGCCGCCAGCAGCAACTACCGTGCGGCCTCTGCTCTGCTCCAGTCACGGGATCATCATGAGGCCTCGTTTTTCTGCTCATTCCAAGATGTGCAGATGAAGCATGATGGTTTTGAAACCCTGGGGTTAACCACACTGGCTAGAATTAGGCACAGTGTGCTCTGTGAAGAAACACAGGCTGGTTTCTCCTTCCCCTTTCCTCAAGCTGGGTGCCCTCCTGGGCCCCCCTGAGCCCAGCCACGCTCAGCTTTGGGATGCTGCAGGCTCTGCAGGCACCATCCTGCCTGGGCCCTGACACAGCTCCACCTTTGCGCTCTTGTTTAAACCCTGGGCAAATCCTGAGAAGCTCCTGCAATTCCACACTGACGTGGGGCACTGGGAATGAAGATGGGGACAAGCAGATCTTAGAGGAACCTGCATTTACTGAGCATACTCCACCAGATTCTCCTGCCATTCACCCACCAGCTCTGATCTGGGCAGGCTGGAGCAGCCCAGGAGGGTTATCACCCTCTGGGGCATCTCAGCTCCCGGTTTGGCACCTCTGTACCTGCAGAGATGCTGTGGCTGCACCACGCCTGTCACCTCAGAGTCAACCTCCGGGACACTGTCACATCTCATCCCTGGGTGGCAGCCAAGCTGAGTACCAGCCACTGTCTGAATGGAAAGTAATCCTAAACCAGCTGCTGAAAGGGAGAGAAGAGCCCCCAGGTGGGGTTTCGGAGCTGGGCTGTGCAGCAAGGAGGGGTGGGGGCTGCAGGGCACGACCTCCACTCATCCATGGCCAGGGCTGGGTCACCCAGCATCCCCGGAGCCTTCCTGGAGCCTTCCCAGAGCCTTCCCCTGCTCAGCTCTGCCTGAAGGGCGTGAGGGGTGGTGAGCCAGGATGACTCTGGTTTGCAGAGCAGAGCGTATAAACATCTCTGCAGTGCACAAGGGTCCTGGCAGGACTGCTCAGGGATCTCCTTTTGGCTGCCTTCACTAAAAATTTTCTTCCAGGGAAAGGACTCCCTCTGCCTGCTGGCGATGAGCTCGGGAGGAAGGGATTGCTGCAGCTGCGGTGCCGTAGCTGACAGCAGCCTGTAAATCTGTGCAGGGAGATGTTGTGCTTGCATAACCCCTGGTCCTGCGGCTCAGAGCATCTCTGCATCCCCCGGTCCTGACGCTCAGAGCATCGCCTGGTCCTGCTGCTCCCGGCATCCCTGCAGCCCCCGGGGCACCCCACGTCCTGCCTCGCACTTCATCTCCCGCTGGGGAGGTGTTTGCCAGGACCCCCTGCTCGCATGGAAAAAATATAAACGAGACCTTTAAATCCCCCACGGTATCCTCCAGCCAGAGCCAGACACAGCTAAGTGCTGAACGATCCAGCGGGTACAAACATGGAGGCACTTCACGGTCATTAACTAATTAACAGTCAAAACAGCCTTGTGAGATGGTCACATCAGTCCAGGCCAGAGCAGCTCATCCCAAAGCGGTGTAAGAGCCAGCCAGGCCGACGAGTACCCCCAGCCACAGCCTCCTCTGCAATCAAGGGGCTATTTTAAGCTGCAGCACCAGACTTATGAAAGGCTTGGACAGTCACCCTGACCCTGATGAGCCTCAGGGCGTCCCCTCGGTGTCTCTCCAAGCTAAATAATTTCCCATGTCCCAGCCTGCAGCAGGGAGCCACAAGGCTTGGGGGACTGGAGCACAGCCAGGCCCATGGCAGGGTCAGGTGCTAACGCCACTGCTGCTGCCACTCAGTCCCTTCTGCCACCTCGATGGCTGGGACATCGTCCCTGGGTGGTGGGGAGTGCTGATCCATGAGCAAGAGGGAGAAGGCACATGAGAGCCACCTCTGCCAGCCTGGTTTTTAAAAGACTGTCCTTAAAACAGCTGGTGTGCACTGAGCAAGTGAGCTGTGGTTGTGCCGTCTCAGAGCAAACATCCAACCCTTCTTCTGAGACATTTACAGCAGTTTGCTTCTCTTGGCAAATCTAATCTTAAAAATTAAATTGGAAGTTAATGAAAAAGCCCACTCCAAGTTGTGCATCAGCAGTACAAGGTGACAGGGGACTGTTTTCACTTACATTCTTGCTAGGAACGCTGACCTTTCTCCCTCTCGCAGGTGACCGGCGCGGGCAGTTTTACAAGCAGCTCGACCTCGGGCTCTCTGATTACTGTAACACCATCCCCAGCCCAGAGCCTGGTGTGCAGCCCTCCAGCTGGGTCCTTCCAAGGGCTGGAGGAGGATGGGTAACACTTCCAGCACCAGGCAGACAGCAGGGAGGGACAGTGGCTCATCTAGAGAGAAATTTAGGGGATTGAGAGCAAGCCTGATGAGAAAGATGCTTTTAATGGCAGGGATGAGCTCTTTGAGCAGGATGGCACAAAGGGCACAAATTCCAGTCAAAGCTGGAGAGGGAATGCATCCACAGCTCTTCCCTCTTCCTTATAAAGTCCGGCATGTTTCTAAACTAATTAATTAATACGTCATCCATGATTTGCTATCGATTATGGCAGGTCAAGCTGGGAGCTTCCAGATCTACTGGACGGTAAAATCCAGGCCATCAGTGACTCAGACGGAGTGAACTATCCCTGGTACGGGAACACCACAGAAACCTGCACCATCGTGGGTCCCACCAAGAAGGAGTCCAAGTTCAACATCAGCATGAACGACAACTTCTACCCGAGCGTGACGTGGGCGGTGCCCGTCAGCGAGAGCAACGTGGCCAAGCTCACCAGCATCCACCGGGATCAGAGCTTCACCACCTGGCTGGTGGCAACCAACACGGCCACCAACGAGATGGTGACCTTGCAGACTATCAAATGGCGCATGAGGCTGGGCATCGAGGTGAACCCCAGCAGGCCCCTGGGGCAGCGTGCCAAGCTGCAGGAGCCCTCTGCTCAAGAGCAGCCCCAGGTGCTTAGCAAGAATGAGCCAATACCACCCAGTGCCCTTGTCAAACCCAATGCCAATGATGCTCAGGTACTCATGTGGAGGCCAAAGGATGGACCACCACTCGTGGTGATACCCCCCAAACATCGATAATACACACCTGGCGTCCCGGCACCGAGAGGGAGAAAACGAAACCCGAAGCAAAACAATCACTTAGGTATTAGGATACACACGTATAATCTGAGCAAAATCAAAATGCACTTTTTATTCATTCAACAAATGCAACCATTCTACCTTCTCCCATTGGGACGGATTTCACTGTGCTAAAGCTAAAGAGGAGACCTTGGACTGGGTCTGTCTCATCACTGGATTCCTAAGGGAAGAAACTAACACTGATGTCTACCCTATAGCTTTTTTTTCTTCCCTACTTTAGTTCCCGTTTGAACTTCAGTCTCATTAGCTTGTCCAGAACTGCCCAAAACAATAAGAACATTTTATTTGGGATTTTAAGAATTATTTTTTTTTTCTTTTTGGTTGAGAACGAAACAAGTTCCTGGAGCAAAAAGATGACTATTTAAGATAAGGTATTTTTTTTTAAGCTGTAAGGTTCTGAGTTGCAAATCCAAGTCATGCGGCCTTATGTAGACTTTGCTTTGCATTGCCAAACTTTTGCCTTAAAGCTATGTTTGAAAAAAAAAACCAACAAAAACACCACCAGGCAGAATGTCCTTTCTACAGAATTCTGGAGAAAAAGTTTTGGAACAAGGAATAGATTGTCAGCGTGGCACGGGCTGATGGATGAAAAGGGCATGAAACTGGAAGAAGCAAGAAAATCTTCCTCTTTTTAAAACCTGGAACGAGGAAGCACGGAAATAATCTCACTTTCAAAGCAATGCAAATAACAAACCTGCTGTCAGATGGCTCTCGAGGGGGAGCTCCCAGGCCACCTCCCTGCTTTGCAGGAGGGGTAGGAAGCTCCTCGTGCTGCTCACCCGTGGTGATCTCAGCCTCCTGTTAGCAGTTTAATATGGAATAACCTCATAGATGGAATTGTGGCCCTGGGAGTCAACACCGGTCAAGGGGGGGATGTCCCACTGGGTTTGTCTTTAGGACACACAGATGTTTTCCCAGCTAGCCCACAGCCTCACCTTCTCGTGGATAAGAGCCAAGGGCTCGTGCGCCTGCTGTTGTTGGGTGAAGCTCTGTCGCCCCGTTTGCCCCTGAAATCCCAATGCCGGCGCTGTACGAAGAGCAGGATGTGAAAAGGATCCTTCTGAAGTCACTGGAGACACACAAGTGTCAGCGAGGGCAGATCTTACCCACCGAGTCTACCCAGCAAGATCTGTAGTCCAGGAGCAGCCACGTCTGAAAATAACAGGCACCCATTCCCGGCAAACACAGCAGCGACAGCTGTGGAAAACTCTTCCTCCTGTGGTAACGAATCACACTGGGATTAGTAGATAATTTTCTTCCCAATGACCTCATGATCTACCTGACTGTCAGGAACGAGGTACAGACAGGACCACGACACCGTCCCTGTCTGTCGTGGCACAAACATCCATTGTAGCAAAGGGTAACGCACGAGGAGATGCGGGCAGGGCAACACCTGAGCCTGGGGTGTGGCTCCTCGGCGAGGAAGGAGCATTTGGAGGAGGAGGGGAAACCTGTAGGTTTTAATAAGGACCAGATGGCTTCTGAGATAACCAGATGCTCTTCTGCAGAGGAGGGTGAGGCAGAAGAGCCTTTTGAATGGGAGGGACGGGTTTGAAGGCAGAGGAAGTTCTGTGGTAGAGGTGGCATCTCGAGGCCAGGGCACAGGATGGGGCGTGGAGCATCTGCCCTGCTCCAGCACACAGCCCGAGGCAGATCACTTCCCTCTGCAGCTCCTTCCCCCCGAAAACGTTGCTTCCTCCTATTAACAACTTGCCTGAAGAGCTGGGACTAAGGAGAGTTCTGCGTGCCAGGTACAAGCCTGGCCCTGCTGAGCTGGTCTGAACAGGTCTCACAACCCCACACACGCTGCTCAAAAGGCTCTCCCCTCGGAGAGGCACCAATTAGCTGCTATTCCCATCCTCATCTTCCACATAGGATGCTACCAGCAAGAAATTCTCCTTCCTCACTTCTCCACAGCCACACCACCTCCTTCGGCAACAGGTTCAACATCACCCCCTGCCCAGGGAGCGCCCACCCAGAAGTTGTGTCCCCCACCAAGACAGCCTCAAACCAGCAAACAAGGATCCTGGGGCCCTGCAGCCATTCCCCTGTCTCCAGGGGAGCCCACCCTCCTCCATCCACTGGCTTTCAGAGATGCTCAGCCACTGAGCTGCTCCTTTCCATGGGCAGAGCTCCGAGGTGGGAAGCCTGGCTTGCAAACGACTGGACTGGATCAAACCCAAATCCACAAGCCAAAGGGTGCCTAAATCTCGGCTTTGAGACTATAAAGGATGAAGCTAGGGAGACTTGGACTTGCACAGTCACTCTCTGTATTAAACTCCGTTTTCTTACCTGGATTCAGATCCAACCATAGCTCCACTGGCACAGCCCTTTGGGACTTGTCTGTATTTTCTCTGAGGCAATACACGCAGAAGAGGACAAACTGTGAGCTTTGGGTGAATAGCTGATCATGCTCTCAAGCATCTTGGCTGCTGCTGAGTCCACGGGTGGGAGCAGAAGGGGGATTTGTGTCTGGTATTCACTTTGTCTCCAGGTGCTGAGTATTTACAGTTCTCACTGATGTCAGCATGGGTCAAAGGAATTGGACCCAGTTGTCTTAACTAGCTGCACGAAGGAATTCCAAGGAAAGATTTCTTCTCAGTCACCAAAAACCACATTCAGGGAACACCTACATCCTTTTCCACTTAGCTTTGTGTTGGACTTAGTCTCCCAGTGCATTAAGTAAATCTGGTTCCTCCTATTCCCTCTACCTGGTGGACTGGATACATCCATGCAATTTGATAGTAACCTCCTGGCTAATTTGTCCTGTTGCACTGAACGGACCCAGCTAAGCTGTAAATATGAAATTCAAATTTCACGTTGGGGTCGGCTTTGCATGGACTTCTCCCTTCCCAAAGAATGCCTTTATCCCGTGCCTAGGTCGGAACGTGCCCCTTCACCTCCATCTGTATCACCAGACATGGCACAGAGAGTGATGCTGCCTCTTTGAGATTTCATGCGTTGTGATTAAAAGTGATGTTTTTCCAGTGCTGCTTCATTACAGAACTGATGGGGACAGATTGTCTAGAACAGGAAGGATGGCTGGAAGTAACAGGGGCTCTAAGACACCGCTGTTGCTATGGCTGGGTAATGGCCTCGTGGTTAGAACAGGGGTTGACAGGGTTCCAGTGGGGACTTAAATGTCAGGGGACCCAGGGCAGAGTGGTAAATGAGCAGAGGTAAATCAAGCTCCTTCTCTGGCAGCTTTTTGCAGAACCAGGAATACACAAAGGATACACTGGGAAGGTGCTGGGGCACCGACACGGGATACACGGATGAACGTGAGAGTGTCTCTGCCTCGCCCTTCCCAGCAGTGATGCTCTCAGCTCTTTATAGACCCAAATCCCCACAGGGGCTCAGAGTGCAGCCTGGCCATCCCTGTCACAGCCCCGTCGTGGTCCAGGGTGGGGAGCAGCCCTGGCCCAGACCCTCTCCTGCACCCAGGGCCGGGCAGGGCCGAGCACGGCCAGCGTGCCGAGGGGGTCGCGGACCTCGTGGTTCTCCTTCCCTACCCTTGACACCGAGATGAGCGTGGGAAGAGAGGGGCAGCCCCTGGGGGAGTCAGTACAGACCCTCAGCAGCCTTGGGGAGGGGTAGAGACCTGTCGAGCCGGCGCCAGGCTGGGTCCAGCCCGGGGGGAAGGCGAGGCACCGCCGTCCCTCCTGCCCTGGCTCCCGGCGCAGCAATAAGAACCGTCCTTGGTCTTGCAGAGATACTGTGAAAACAAAACCAAGATGTACCGAGTCCGGACACTTACAGAGATGTAAAAAACAAAACCCTGCTTTTATAACAGACAGAGAAATAAAGTGAAGTTTTCAAACGCGTCTGCCTGGAGTCGTTTGGGCGGTGGCTGTTTTTAAACAAATGGCTCTGCGCTCACGTTTCGAGGCAGCGAAAAGCACCCTGCTTACCACCAGTGCCTTCTCTCTCCGCGTCAGCTCTTGGGCTGCAGCAGACAGAGCCAGGAGGTTTCTGGTGAAAAACACCAGCCAACATCCTGCATTTTTCATCACCAGGCTGCTGCGCACCTCGGGGCGGCCGGAGCCGGGCTGGTCGGCGCAGGCAGCGGCTCAGCTTCCGCACGCTTTGGTTTCCTGACACCGTCTGCTTATTTAGCAAAAGCCGGGTCAGATGTTGGCTGTAAATATCTCATCTGGAGAGAGGCAGCAGCGCAGAGCCCTGGGCAGAGGAGAGGGTGAAAGCTGCTGCAGTCCGTGACTGGTTTTCAAACACCACCTGTGTTCATTCCATTATTCACTGCCCGCCCCCGAAAATTTTCACGTTCAGGTTTTGTTTGCTTTCCAGTAAAGGAAAGTGCTGACATGAGATCTGGAAAGCAGGAGGTGCCTGGCCAAGCGGCCAGCACAGCTCCACTGCTGATCCCTTAAATCCACAGGGCCCCGCTGGCACCTTCCAGCTCTGTGCTCCAGCTCCTCCTGCCACAGCCCGACCCCACTGCAGGCTCCTGTCCCAAGCAAGACACAGGTTTCTCCTTTTTACATTTTTTTGGTCTTTCAGAGGTTTTGCTGCTCTCTGATCCAGCCGGCAAAGCAGCATCAAGGCTTCTCCAAAAACCACCAGAGCAAAGACCTGCCCCGTCTGCTGTGGCATCAGCGCTGTGGCAGTGACACCAACCCAAGCGCAGGAGGGGAAGAGGAGGAAGGAAACTCCCGGCTCGAGAAAAGGAAGGTGCAGGGATGGAGCTTGAGCAGGGGAGAGGACAGATTCTGAGTGGGATTCCTTTCCACAGTGGAAACACTCCAGCCTCATCTGTTGATAGCAGGTTAAATTTAGATGTCCCAGTTTTGGAGGGAGGGAGGGGCGGGGAGGGGACACCATCCAACTCACAGCTGCTTGGGTGAGATCCTGAAAAAGCCGAAAGCACCCGGTCACTTGTCCCTGCACAGGGACACTGGAAAAGCCCCTGTGAATGATGAGGAGGACAGAGGGAAGGTCATGGGCTGCTGAGCCCAGCACAGCCCGGCTGATGCTGGAGCCCCGTTCTGGTGCTTCAGGTAACACCAATCCTTGGCTGCAGCACATCTCAAACTTCGCCTTTCTACAAGTTTTGTCCCTTGGCTTTGTTTTTTTCTAACCTCGGTTTTAAGCAGACGGAGGCAACAGTTCCTTCATTTGAAGGAACCCTCTGACCTCCACAGTTCCTGCTTGAAACTCTGCAGGGACTTTGCTGATGCAAATCAGGTTTTGTTCCCTATTTCTTCTCTCTCACGTCTCCTTAAGCTGTTCATGTGCAGCAGCTGCAAATACTCCTTTCGTTCCTTCATGTTTTCAAGTTTTAAAGCAAAACATTTTTAGCAATGCCCTGAAGAACCTTGAAGCACCTATTAAAAATAAAATAAAAATACAGTGCCATGAGTTGACACACGATTATGACACAGCTCCTCAAACAACCTGCACTGAGATTCCCAGGGCTGCCTTTAGTAACTTTTGTAAATTGGTCCCCACAAAGCTTTTGGTTGTAGACTCCTGGAAAAAAGGATTTCCCTGTGAGGGTGGGAGGCCCTGGCACAGGTTCCCAGAGAAGCTGTGGCTGCCCCATCCCTGGAAGTGTCCAAGGCCAGGTTGGATGGGGCTTGGAGCAGCCTGGGATAGTGGAAGGTGTTCCTGCCCATGGCAGGGGGTGGAACGAGATGGGCTTTAAGGTCCCTTCCCCCCCAAACCATTCTGGGATTCTATGAAGAACCCAAACATGGGAGAGCAGCACTGGAGAGTCAGGTCTGACTCAGCCATGATTCGTAGCTTCAGGGTTGCCCCAAATACGGGGGAGCAGCACTGGAGAGTCAGGTCTGACTCAAACATGATTCATACCTGTGGGGTTGTCCCACATTTCCCCTTCACCTCTGCACCTGCAGAGGTTCTGTGAGGAGCCCTGAGTGGGAACGACTGCAGCACCCTGCTCTGAGTGGGGGGGGTGTAGGGGGGTCACAGCTCCTGTCCGTGCTGGGCTGGGTCTGTGAGGAGGCAGGACTGCAGCCCAGGCTGGAGCAGCAGCAGTGGAGCCCCAGCACTTGAGCTTATCTCCAGTGCAGGGAACACACGAGTCCAGATACAGGCACTGGCAGCCCACAGCCTGCACGAGATAAGGGCGGGCAGGGGAAGTCCTGGCTCTGCAGCGGGGGACAGACACACACTGGCAGAGAAGGAGCTTTGTGACCTACTGGGAGCCGAAGGAAAAGGAGGTGGGGATGGGATGAGGTGAGGAATGTGCTCAGCGTGACCACAGAGCCCCTGGGGAGTTGAGCCCACGGACACACGTAGGTGTGCAGAGCTGGAAGATGTGTTGACACATCCAAGCTCATCCCTGGGAGAGGAAGAGTCACGGAATGACAAAGGTTGGAAAAGACCTCCAAGGTCATGGAGTCCAACCTTTGACCAAACACCCCCAGAGCACGCAGTGCCTGTTCTCCATGGATGCAAGACCCCGGAACCTCACGGCTGTGAGAGGGAGGACAGGGATGGACTCACTGCCAACCCAGGGCTGCTCATCCCTGCAAGCCACAGCCGCCTCTTCCCAGCCCCTGGGGCTCCATGCGACATTTATCTAGGAACAAAACCTTCCCTGGCACTCCCAGCCTCGCTCATGCCAAAGCCTCATGCAGGATTATTTTTCCTTGTAAGCAATGCTGGAAGCAATGCACGAGGGACACATGAAAACTAAGAAGGGATAAATAAAATGTCACTTCAGCCTCCGAGCCTGGACACGTACACGGCTGAGGGGAAAAGGGAGCTCTGCTCCAGAATGCTGGCAAGGACAGAGACCAGTGCCCTCATTCCTGGGCAAAGGGGTGGCAGGAGAGGCAATGCCACCACCTACCCTCACCTTTCCACAGCCTTGCTCACTTGCTCCCAGCATCTGGAGCAAGGGAATGTTCCACACTACTTTTCCAACCTCCATCATCTCTCACAGGGATCCTGCTGACCCTGAGACTCCCCCCACTCCTGAACACAGCAGAGCAGCTCCCTGTTGGGGCTGAGCAGCCCTTCCTGCCCAGGACGGTCACGTCAGGAGCACGGTCTGGTTTCTCCCACAGAGCATCGCCAGGATTTTGGTCAGGGACGCGTCAGCTCTGCCCCTGGCAGGAGGGTGGCCCTGAGGGACAGGCAAGCCAGGGGATATAACCCAGCAGCACGGGATGAACTCCAGCCCTGCCATCCCTTCCCAGCTCGGCAGCAGCAGGATGCCACCGGGGTTTGTCCTCTGGTCGCCTCCCCACCGTGGCACAGAAGGGCCAAAGGAATGATGTCCTTCCCTTCCCAGGACACAGACCCAGACAGAGGGATATGGCCAAGACCACATTTTGAAGTACCAAGCGTTCTACAGCAAAAACCTTTCAAACATGAGATTTAAGTAATTCTTTCTTTTTCTACCTCTGTGACAAAGCTATGGTTTTGCCTTTTTTTTTCCAGAAAAAAAGCCCTTTTCTTTGTTGCTCTTTTAGCCTTCAAGGAAGCAGAAATCCCTGTTTTTGGTCTCCCCACAGGTTTGGGGAGATCCTCTCTGTGCCTGAGGCTCCCCTCTGCCCACCACAGTGACACCATCCCTAATGCTCTGCCCCCGACTGCCTTGAGGCCACAGTGTGGTCTCAGGGGAGGGGAAAATAAGTCTGTGCTTTCATTAGAAATAATTAAGACTTTTATCAAAGGCAAAACCTTGGAAGATTTCTGCTCATACTGAAACAGCAGGAAAAAGGAAGCACAGCCACCTTAGCACAGGCAAACCTCCTCCATAACAGTGGAGAGAGGGCTGTTGGTTATCCAAGGATTAACCAGCATGGACAAACTACTGAATGAGACTCCAAGCCTGGTTAGTCCTTGAATTCTTCCCCAGGACTGCCAAGACTGAGGTTTTCTGCATTAGCAGCTTTACTCTTTGGTGGATGTCCACCACAGAGCACTGGACAGAGGCCTCATGATCAGAGGTGACAGAGCCTGTGACAGCCCCTGGCAGCCACCAAGCCACTGCCACACGCACTTGCCAAGTCCTTGAGTCATCTAATGAAAATGCAGATTTTCCACAGCCGACTCTGCTGGGTTTTGTGCATATTCCTGTGGGCTTGTGGTCACGATCAGCCTCTCCGTGCTGCTCAGCTCCTCCAGCAGCTACTATGGAAACAGGGAGCAGCACCTGTTTCTCAAGGGCAGATAGTTCAGGGGGTTGGGCTGCTTCAGACAGGATCTGGGAAGCATTGCAAGAAAATCTGTTCAGTCAGGGTCTGGGGTAATGCTAAAGGCACTTCACTTGGCCAGGAGTTAAACAGGTACCAAGCAGAGCAGGGACACCCCCCAACTGCTCCCATCATTCCAAAAGAGAAACTTTAAATGGCTCAGCGTGCCAACACCACATTCTTACCAAGCCAATCTTCTCCAGAGCAAGAGGCTTCTGAGCTATCTGGGGGAGCACAGCTGATATGGCCTCCGAGGAGGTGTCACATGCCACAGTGAGGGGAGATTAATGCCAAGAATTTAAGGTCAATGGTTTGGGCCAGCTGCTATTTATAAAGAGGAAGGAAAGCACAACAGCAGTTTCACCTCTAGGCCTTAAGAAATGTTGTCTTGTCAAGGAGAACACTCTGGGAGGGGCACACTTCAGTCCATCTTCAGCTTTTCTTCACCTCCAAACCAGCCAGTTTGGGAGTATTCTCTTCTCTGCCCCAGTGCTGTGGTCCCTGGATCACCAGAACTCTCCCTCTTCCACCAAAGGGACTGGGAGGTTACACCCAAATCCCAACAGTGCTGCCTCTAACGTGACCCATGGCACACCAGGGTCCAGAAATCCAGGGCATATGGAAAAGCCTTGGAGCCCACGGCCTTGCAAAGCCTCTCCACAGCTAAAACCAAGCCCTCCTCGTACACTGCATTTCCCACATTTCTTAATTTTTAAAGGGAACCTGCCTAATGTCATTCCCAGGTGCAGAGACAGGAAGGACACCTGGCACAGGTAGGACAGGAGTTAGGAAAACATTTTTTAGGCTGACTTGAAAAAAGCAATTTCTTCAGGAGCTGTTGACAAATATAAGTAGTTTATAATGGATATGAAAACAAGAAGTTATCAATTATTTACAATTCCCAAAAATGACCACATGCCCACCAAACCAGAAAATGTCACCTGTCATCGTATCATGTGATAGTAAAAAAAAAAAAAAAGAGAAAAAGAAACATTAGAATGTTTCTGCTGAAAACAGAAAAAGCAGAACTCCCCAAAACATCCTAACAGGACCAAGAAGAAAACCCCATCCAATCTGCATGTACCCAGCTAACACACGAGCTCCTATTTCAAATGTGTTACTCACAGAGCAACAAAACCTGATTGCATCATTTGGAGGTTTCATGGAGGTCAGATGCATCAAACAGAAAAAGTGTTTGGCCAGAAGCCTTTGGGGCATTCTTTAAAACATTTGTTTAGTGTGTTCAAGTATAAACACATGAGAATTTCACAAACTATATCGACTAAAGCCAAAAGCTACAGGGAAAAAGCACAATCTCATCCCTTTTAGAGAAAAAATGTATCCAACAGTAGAATCCAATAGCCAAAGCCAAAAAAGCCAAAACTCACTAATGCCTCTGGATTGACATCAAGTGTCTGCTTCCAGGGCCAGAAGTTTTCCCTAGAACCTGAGTTCCGTTTTTTGAGTTCTGTAAGATTTACAGAAAGGTAAAAATAGGAGAGCTTTTACTTCCCACCTCTTTGCTGAATGTTACTGCCATGGGAACGTGCTCTGCACGCTGCCAGCTTCTTCCCAGATAATTTCCTATTTCTCCACTAAGCCTCTGGCTCACACATGACTCAGTTTCAGCACTTCACTGAGATAAGCATGTGCCCTATCCTAGACTTAAAATTAGCAGGGCAAACCTCAGCCCCTTCTTCAAAGCCTGGGATAATCAGGCATTCTATTAATGAAAAATGTGCTGGTTTATGTCAGGAACCAACTGGAGCTACTCCCTTGTGTAGGCAAGGGATGGACAAGAGAAATCTGAGCCCAGCATGGGGCTGGAAGCCCAGCATACATCCATCTCCTCTTGATGCAGGGAGATAATAAACCCTTCCACCACAAAAAACATCAAGGCAGATAAAATAGTTTAATATAGAGCGAGAACAAGTATTGCATAAAAATAAGCAAAATCTTTTTCTTAAAAAAAAAAGTCTGAGAACTCGTATTTAGAAGAAAAGCTGGTTGGATATTGATCATGTGGGTGACTCATGAATGCAGGAGCTACAGGAAGAGTTCAGGATGTTCCTAGCTTCTCCATCCACTAAATCCAGAGGAAGATCTGTGGAGCAAGATAAAAAGAAAACCACAGCAATGAGTGCTAGAGCCTCCCTCAGGCAGCATTAATTCAGCAGATCTCTCAATCAAACCTCCAGTCTCCCTAGTACCAGGAGCTTTTTATGAGAACACACGAGTATTTCCAGCCTCTTTTACCTGAGCCTGCAGCAACACACACTGACTAGATATAATTGTGCTTATTCTAGAGCCTGCCATCTGCAGAGATCCATGTTCTCTCTATTTGACAGGGAAGCAAAGTTTAAGAAACTTGCTGGAAGGGATCCAGCCAGGCAGAGGCAGAGCAGATGACAGAGTTAACCTTTAACTGTAAATCATCATCTCGCTTCAGCCACGAAAGTACCAATTTATTTCATTCCTTGTTTCAACCTGATAAATGGAGCAGACTCCTGGTTCACACACACAGCTTGAGCACACACATCATGTCCCTGAGAGCTGGAGAAGGGGCATGATCCAAGTGGAAATTTTCCATTAAGAGACAGATAAACCTCACCGGAGAGCACACATCCAGAGCCTGGACTTTGAGCTCTGCAGTACCACCAAAATGGAAATCAGAACTAGTATTTAAATGCTATTTTCAGAGTTTGCTCTTGTAAACCATTCCACTCTTTATTCTGATTCGATTCGTATTTTTAACGAAGAATTAAGACACAAAATGGTACTTACGTGTTAGGTGATCCAAAACCGAACCCTGAAAGAAAAGCAAGATAGAAAAATAGTTGGTAAAAGGGAAAGTGAAATGCGTAGGATTTGTAGTAAATGTCCCCTCCCACACACAGATTGAAAAATACTTCTTTCCTGCCTTAGGCCAGGAAAAAAGCGATGGGCAAACAATGAAAGTCAAATCTCCATCTAGAAGAGAAGTGACTTGCCTGGCTCCTAAGAGGGCTTGGCTTTCACTGCTCATCAGCCAGGTCATTCATTAGCAGCCCTGCAGACAATGTGCCTGGTTTGCTCCTCTCTCTCTGAGCTGCTTTCTGGAGGTGGTTTGTGCTTAATGCAGGCCCCTGGTGTCAGGCAGCCACCAGGGAACGTGGCCTTGCACGGGCTCTGCTCTGAGCCCTGGCTAAATCACTGTGGCTTCTATGAACTGCAGCAGAAAAACATTTGGCTGTTGGTGTTCCAGCTCGATTTTGCAGTGCATATTCCTCTGACACTAAGTACTTACACCACAGACACCCAAGCATGTGGTATTGAAGAAATATTCCTTATTTCTCAGTATTTTCCTGTGTGGAGAAAGAGCAACTCCACAAAAAGGGGTGAAAAGCAATAATGTGATGAGGTGTGCAGAGAAGTAGTGATGTGCTGACACTGCACAGATCAGGGATGGAATTAGGAGCTGAAGGCTGAGAAGGTGCTACACCCCACCCTGCACCTCAGTTCTGCACACGGTGCCTTCCCTACAGCACCACCAGCACCAGGCAGATTTTTGGCAGGGAGCTGAGGAGTCAGGCCCAATTTCCAGGGAAAACCAGAGACATGGGGGCTGTTAGGGTGATTATATTTTAGCCTCTCCTACCTCCTCCCCCCGTCCCAAAAGCTGAGAATCCACTGCTCTGTGTGCCGAAGCCGGTGCCCTGCTGGGACAGGGAGCCAAATGTGGGCGTGTTTTGGTTTGCCAAGGTGCCAAACGACGCCGTGTTGTTACTGGTACCACCAAACCTGCAGGTTTTAAAGAGAAAATCTGAGTTTGCAAACATCTTCTCACTTATACTGGAAGTTTGTCCCCACCTCCATGATAACACATGTCCCCCACCCATGATAACAGTGCACTCCTTAAATGAGGATACATCAAAAAGTGAGATCAGCTGATATGGATAATTGTTCATTTTGGAAAGAGATTTTCTGGTTTGGGAGAGACTATTGTACATAGAAAGGTCTGTTCAGCTCCCATTCTTGACATACACTGGGGGGAAAAAGGAAATATGTTCATGCTTACACAGGGTTTGTTTTCAAGTGCTTGGAAATACCAACTCCAGCCATCAAATGGAACATTTTAATTCACACCTGTGTGTGGTTTTCACTAAAAGTACAGCATCATTTTGTTTCCCAAACAGGGCAGCAAACACAGAATTAGTGTGAGCTGCTCAAAGCCAGAGCACAAAGCAGAGCCCAGATGCAGAACCCAGATTCCCAAATTTCAAGGGGTACCTTCCCCACTGCCCACGTAACCATCAGCAGATTTCTCAATTCTTTTCTCTCCCCAGCCCATTTTGAACCACACAAGGTTCCAGTGCTTCCCTGAAGATCTGCACCTACCTGGCACTTCTCCCCACCACCTCTAACTAATCGCTTCCCTAACTGCTTTCGGGGACTGAAATGAGAAACACTTTCATATATATGAAATGTGTCTTTATCCACCCACTCTGTCCAAGCAGGCAGCACAGAGTTCTCAGTGAGACACACTAATGAGACCATGACATGCAGCAGTATGCTTCTCTGCCCCCTCCGTGCTTCTCCTCATTCTGAAGGCAAGAAATGCTCTCAAAAATTGACCTTCAAGTTTAACTTAAACTGGGCAAAATGCAGACACAAGATTTCCAAACGACAAGCTCTGCTAAAGCTCTGCAAGTGCACAACAATCCTAAAACCCAGCAGCAGCCTGAGCAGAGCTGGACAAGTCACAGTGTGCCAGCTCTGCAAGGCTGTGCCTCACACAAGATCCTGTCATTTCTCACTTAAAATACGACCTGACAGCACGTTAACCCACCTCTCCATCCATCCACATCTAGGAGACTTTAAAAAATCCAAAACACAAACCCACATCAAAAGCTATCTCTCCAGATAAAAGACAGCCCTTGTAGCAGTGTGACAAGCAATTCACCTGGCAAAGGACATCACCTCTCCTCTCCCAGACACCACCAAGTGTGCACACTGCTTCCACAGACAGCAGCAGATACCAGGGGCAGTTCAGTGACTTTGCATCTCTGGCCCTGCTTTGGCTCCTCACCCCTGTACCTGCAGGCAGCATCAGCTCAGAACTACAAATGTGCTTTTCTCAGGAAAAGCAGAACAGATTTTTTTTGTTGTTGTTTTTTTTTTAAAAAAGCAAGATTGGGTGATGTGTTTAGAACAAGAGGTTTTAGAGTGCTCCACCTTCTCAGGACCGTGCCACAACACACAAATCCTGCTTATCTGTTGTAAGGAAGAAGAGGTGAAAATAGTGACAAGAAAATTTGTGGTTCAAACAGCTCCTTTCAGCTGCAGCCAGGAGAGGCCTGTTGGAAAGGCTGCACACAGTATAAGTAAGAAACAGCTTAATATGGACAGATTTTTTTTCCAGACACATAAAAGACATGAAATGCAGTCATTGCCTGGTAACAATCTAATCCAACCTATCTTGCCCAGATTTTCAGGTCTTTTGTAAAGCTGCTGTGCAAAACACAACTGAGATGCACTTGAAGCTAGTTTATAAAAGCAAAACATTATTTGCCCACCAACAGTTGGAACTGCAGGCTCTGAAGAAGTGTAGTGGTTTCTATTTCTGACACCCCCGTCATTTATTGAGTGATGCAGATTTTTCAGAATTGAAGCAGTATGAATCACATGTATTTAAGTCAGCAGAGTATTCTCAGGAACTCAGAGATAATACAAGACCATGTACTTGCAAGTAACTTCTTTGGAACTGGGATTTTTAAAGTTTCACTTCAAGAGAAAGGAAGAAAGGAAGTCCTGCACAGATGCAGGACTACAGAATTTAACTATTGCTCAACATTTTGTGGTGAGATTTGGATTTTTGTAAAGCTGCCTGGGAATTCTGCGCACTCTTTAAAAGTTTTAAAAATCAACATCCTCAGGGAACTCTGAAAATATCAGACTGAGTCTGTACCTTTCTAGTAGAGAAAAAATTGTCAAAGCTTCCCACAAGTTAAGTCACTGAATTATCTTTCTTGAGTCTGCAGACTGCTTATGCAAGACCTCTTTTCCATCAACATGCTGCTTGTTCTGAATCCCATTTTATCTTTAAGCTCTCCATGTTGTCACTGAGCACATCCAGCCTCAGTACAAAATCCTGCAGCACAATGGCTGGATGTTGGAACCGAACAAACTATCAGTTGATTTAAGCCAAGTCATCCCTACAAACACATCCTTCTTTGTGGAGATTTAATTAAGCTGCCTGTATTTTCACTCTTTCCAAAGGGACTCCTCAATCTGCTGCATGTTCTGGACAGCAGGACCACCTGGCTGAAGTCTCCCCCAGCTCAGGGGTACCTGCCCACACCTCACAGGGAATTAACAAGTCACACTTCTGGATGTCCTGCTGTGCCTTACGTAAAGGCAGTTCCTCCTGAAACCAGACAAGGAGACAAACACTTGTGAAATACATAAACACCAAGACTGGGGAGACATCCGGTTTCCTCTCCTCACTGGAAGTTTTTCTCTTTTTAATTGGCTCTATTCAGTCTGACTGGAACTGCAGGACATTGCTGGCTGGTAGCACAGTGCTGAAGAACTGCATTTGCTGCCTACTGCAGAAGCTGCTTGGCAAGATTTGGAATTTTGTATCTGCTGAACAAAGCAAGGAATAATGTGCTGTCTGCTGTGGTGCCAAGCACAGGCTTAGGGGATACAGGAACAGGTAAAAACAATCAGTGAGGGATAAACATAAAGAGCTCTGTTACAAGTGCCTCATCCCACAGGTGAGAGAACAGCCTGAATTCTCATTAGCATCTCTAGCCCAAATCTAACCTAAGAGGATAAAGTGTCTGGACAGAGTCACAGATAACAATATTTGTTATTTTCTTTGCTAGGCACAGTTTGTAGGCCTAGATTTGCACTCATTAAATGCACACAGAGAAAATCCCCCTGCATTTCCTCACACAGTTGCAAGCTGACATCTCTGAAGATTCAACACAGGAGTATCAGCAGTAAAATGATCATGCACATTATTTCCTTTGGGGTGCCAGTTTTAGTTTTATACCTTAATTGTTTTTGTCTTTTAAACAAACAAACCGAGGACGTTTCGAGCTTACCAACCAATGACAGAATATATTTTTTATGTTAGAGCAGAGGTAACCAAGCATAATCTTGTCATGCAAGAAGGTTGTTTGCCCTGGCTTACCCAAATCCTCCAGCGCTGGCTGCTGCCGTCCCCTCGCCGAACACTTTGCCTCCCGTTGAGCCCAGAGGGCTTGAAAAGGTTGGGGCTGAACCGAATGCTGGCACCCCTCCAAACCCAGGGGATCCCCCAAAAGTGGGAGGGCTGCCAAACACTGGAGCAGCACCGAAGCCACCTGAGCAAAACAGAGGCAAAAAAAAAAAGGGGACAAGAACATCACATAAACAATAACGCAGAGAGAGAAAACGAAGAGCAGATTTCCAAGTAGATAATGGGGTGTTCATCCTATCATATGGACACCAAAGCATTTGCAGAACCAATTCCAGTCTGCAGGGTGTTTCGGTGCAAAAGATATGGGTAAGAGAAGTGCCCGAATGCATAAAAGCAAACTGCAGCTGGCAAGTCTCCCCCATCTCTTAAGATCAGAGAGCAGATGCAAACTTGGGTTTTGGGTGCTTCAGTCATGCAAAGATTCGGGAGGTAGGGTATGATCTAATCCTGGTTTAAGTGGTGGAAACTAAAATGGAAGGATTAAATGCCAGGTCAGTGGAACTGCCTGCAGGGAATCAAGAACTTATCTCTGCTCCTAGCAATTTCTGTTCAGGGTTTAGCTGCCTCCTGCTGCTCTGAATGGATTCCTACCCAGATTATTTTATTCTGTGTTCATCTGCTGATATTTTTGGCGTGTTTCTAATTGACACTGTGGAACATGAAGGACACCTGCTCCTTTATTTGACCAGGGATGAGGATGAAATACCATTGTTCATTTTAATACCCAGGGTGAAATTCCAGTCCATGCCAAGGTAAGGGATACTGTTTGGCTGTAAACACAAAAGGTCTGGAAAAAAAAAAATGCTAGGCCTGAATTATTTAAACACAGATCAGATATTTCGTTACCTCTATCTCTAGGAAGTTAAGAGCATTTATCCCAGGGGCTGAAGCTTTGGTCAGCAGACACACTTTAGCAATGCATATTAACATGTTTCGTTTTCCTTTTTCCACTAGTTGTAAGTAGTGAAATGAGGATAAAAGAGGTTACAAAACCCAGAGCAAAGTTTGTAAGATAATATTCCAAGGAAGTATCTAAAATAGGAAAAATGTATTCAGTTCCATGTTCTGTGCTCTTGATTATACAGAGCATAAGACCAGAACTAAATTACACAGCTCTCAGCTCTTAAATTGCAACAGGAATTTTTGGAATGAACACCTGAGGATGTAATTTACTGGATGCTGCATAAGGGAGAGTAAAATTCTGCCTTGGACCCACCAGTTAAAGCTCCATTCACTCAGCCATTAGTTATTTTTTATTTATTGTCCAGAGAGAATTCTTGTCCGTGCACCAAGTCCGGGCTGTGGACAGCTAAGTGGTAGAAAATATCTCCCAGACAGCGTGGGCTGTCCTCATGGGTGGATTCCCAAAGTACCTGCTTTGTTTGCACTGGAGAACCCAAAGCCTTGGGAGGCCACACTTCCACCACCGGAGCTGAAAGTGCCTGTAGGCTTCTGCTCTCCAAAGGAGGAGCTGCCAAATCCAAAAGTCTTTGCTCCGCTGTTTCCAAATAAGCTCGAAGAATCTGGGGAGATGAAGAATATTTATAAACAGCCAATACTCATAGCAGACAATATTCTACACTGCACTTCATTAGCTGAAGCAGGAGAAAGGAGAATGACTTTTCTTTCCCCAACTCCCAAGCACACAATGAACATCACACTGAAAACAACACGGAGAAGCCAAGTTTTCCCTTATTCCTACAGGACTTTGTAGTTCCACCAAGATCCATTCTGGATCTGATGGATCACTACAAACCCTTCATTGCTGCAATCTAGTAAATCACCAGGAGGGATGATTTGTTTAGATGCATCCTGTGCCCCTGCCAGTAAAAGACAATTCCTCAAGTGAGAAATTCCGACAACACAAATATCAGCAAACCACAAATTAAAGGTTTTCAGCTGTTTTGGCAATGCTCAGTATTTCTACACAAGATTATCTACCAGGACCTGAAAGTAGGAGCCAAACTTTTCTAGCCTTACTGAGAAATAACTCATTTTTTCATCCTTCATAAGCCTACAGGGAGTTTTTGCATCTAGAGGCAGGACACAGAACTACCAAAGCTTTTCTCTGGTGAACCATCTGTTTTGTTTCATCACAAAACCCAGAACTGCATTAAATTATTAAATTAGCAAGGTTAGAAAACTGACCTCAACCATTAATCCCAATGGATCATTAAAGATGTAATAAAATAAATGGATTTTCTTTCTTAAGGCTTGAAGTGCTACTTCTAACCATTTGCAGCACTAATTTGACAGCTTTCCTTTGTTTCCCGACTTTCATGCTTAGCCACTGCTTCCCCTTCTTTGTGCTTTCTACCTGCCTATCCATGTGTCACAGCAGATTTTGATAAAATACCTTGCATGTGCTGCATAAAGATAGTAATTTTTAGGCAGAGGTTAACAAAAATTCTATCCCTCACATATTGATTCTTTGCAATTTTTACAGTCTTAGGGCAATGAGAGATGATCAAAGCGTTCTAACTTCCGACCAAGCTGGAGGCAGAAATTCAGTGACAAGAATTTAGAGTATTCCATTTTAAGGAAGGATTTGGCCAAGAATTATCTACAGAATATAGGTATTATTCACACTTCTTGCATCTGCTTGTTTGTTTCAATGGCTTCCCTACTTGTTTTCCACAAACCTAGAAGAAAAATTCTGGATCACAGATCACACATACTCTGGTTACGCCCTCAAAGCCTTTCATATTAACACAGAATTTACTCAAAAACAATTAGCAGCAGGAAAGCAGATGGGATCACAAAAGCAGATGGAAATCACAGCACATTTTGTATTCTTGTTTTGTTCACTTACTCTGGGAAGCTGCGGATCCAAATCCTCCACTGGAGGAACTGAAGGGATTCTTATTGGCTGCATCCTGACTTGGCTTTCCTCCCAAACCACTGAAGAAGCCTCCACCTCTCCCACCACTTCCAGCTCCAAACAAGCTTCCACTGGAAGAAGATGGCTGCTAGAACACAAAAAGGACAAAAAAGGGATTTAAGCAAAGTCAAAGCAGCATGTGTTCCCCCCCAAGGCTGCTCTGCCTGGGCCTGTCCTCTGCATGTCTGAAGGGGCTGACAAACCAGCCAGCAATCACCTTCCAAAAGGGAATGCCATGAAACTTTACTTAAGTCTGTCTTAAATCTTGTCCACAGCACAGAATAATGCCTTTGAGATTTGCCCTACACTTGCCCTAGTTTCCACTTAGCATGGAATAAAGGCAGGAGACTTTCTGCATCTATCTTATCTTGCACGTGATAAAATGTTTGTGTCTCCATACCCCCTGGAGTATTCATGCAGATGCTGCTTTGGTGCTCACCACAACAGCAAATATCTCCAGTACAGACTGGGACACATTTTATTAAACACATCAAACTGTATTTTTTAAAAATGTATCAGAAATAGGGAACCCTGACCAAGTCTCCCACATGTAACAGCCCTTTGTTTCTACAAAAAGCCATAAATACTTGCCTGGCCAAAGACAGTGCCTCCAGTATTTGCTGCTTGCCCAAACACAGAACCTGTGTTACTAGAACCAAAACCTAAGAGAAAAAAAGAAAAATTAACCACCAGAACTATCACCAGAGTGTAAGCCATTCAGGGAGGTGACACTAGACCAGGACAGGGAAAGGATGGGTCTTCCATGCCAAAACACAGGGATACAAATGGTGTTACCAAACCTATCTAGGCTGGACAAACACAAAGCATGTGCCAACACACAAATAATAAACTACACTGAAAATTTATTTGAAAGTCATTCTCATTCTCTCTTTGTCCAATTAAAAAACAGACAGTAGAAGGCCTTTTCACTTGTGGGATTATTGCTAACACCAAGAGAGTTGGATTTCTGTTAACATGGCTACAATAATACTGCAAGTCGTGCACAAGCACTGGAGCATTCTGACTGCCCTTGTGTAAGGAGGATCTGAGCTTTGTTACCTGAAGACTCCTGTTAAAGATAATGAAACGTTTTGATTAAAAAAAGAACTCCCTTTTCCATTTCCCCGTTCACTTAAATGTGCCTTTTGTAATAAAACTTGCATTTCTATAATTAGGAACACCTTTCTCGAGCAGAGTTCACTTCCCACAATTTAACTGTTCTCTGCTACTGTAGTTAAAATGAGCAAGCAGTTGCCTTCAGTGCCATCATTTTTAATTAAATGAACCTAATTAGTTTTTCTTCCTTGGAAATACATGCTCTCTATTATTACTATGTACTTGTCACTTTTCCCTGGGAGCTCTCTGAAGATTGTACAGACAAACCTTTGGAAAGACCCCAACAATATACTGAGCATGCGGAGAACAAAAAGGGACTGACCAAGGAGGTTTTGGTTTCTGTGCAAGAATCCAACTGAACTGTGTGGACAGGTAACTGATGCTCGTATTACTGCTAAATTTAATTTTGAGATGTTTCCAAATGCAAAAGTGGATTTAACAGACTTTTCCCTGCAATCCCATCACTTTGAGGGCTTAAATTATTTTTGGCCATCCTAGCTGATGACACGGTATTACACCTGGCTGTACCTCCACTGTTCCATGTGTTCAGTGCAAGCCACTGAAGGAAGTGTTGCATCTGTATTTATTCATTGCCTTGGTTATGGTCTCAGAGCTGCTCTGCCCCTTCGGTGCAACCATTTACAACATTTCCAGTTATTGCGCACCAGGCAGGACAATATGCAATTCAAAATTAAATCAAGGTAGACTTGTAAGTATAAAATGAAAGCAGGATTGGATGACAGGGCTACATTCAGAGGCCTGCTGATGAATGGTGAAGCAGAGCAAAGGCTTCTTTGGTCTCCAACATTAGTCTGCTTCTCACGCACACTGCAGCTCTTGTTCTTACTAATTGAAAACAAAACCAAACCAAACCAAAAAAATGAAAACCATCAGGTGCCATAGGGGCAAAAAAGGCATTAATCCCACCCTGCTTTCCCCAGTGATACACTCCAAGCCAGACAGTGCCACTGGCGCAGCGCTCTGCTCTTACCTGAGGCCTGGCAGAAGCTGAACTCAGCAGAGGACGTGGTGGTGGTGACAGCGGCGGTGCCACCAAACACGGACCCCCCTTGCCCAAAGCCAGTGCTCTGCCCAAACACGGGAGGGCTGCTCTGCCCGAAGAGCACCCCGCCCGTGCTGGCCGGCTGGCCGAAGGAGAACGAGCTGGCACTGTTGGTGCTGGCCGGGGCTCCAAAAACATTCCCGCTGCTCGACGCTGCTGTGGAAGCTGCTGGCTGGCCAAAGGCTGGCATTGTGCCAAACCCAGACTGGCTGAAGGTAAAGCCACTTGAGGAACTGCTTGCGGGCTGCCCGAAGATTGGTGCTTGCCCAAAGGCTGGCTGGCCAAAGCCACCCGTCGTGGTGGTGCCAAAAGCAGAAGCACCAAAGCCTGAGGTGGCAGCCTGGGTGGTGGCGGTGGCTGTGGACAGAGTGCTGGTGGTGAGCTGCCCAAACGGAGAGGACGCTGTGGTGCCTGCTGGGAGCTGTCCAAAAACGGGTGGTGTGGAAGGAGTGGCAGCTGTTTCCCCGGCAGGCTGGGTAAATGCTGAGCCAGAAGAGCTGGAACTTGGTGGCTGAGAGAACACTGAGGAGCCTGCAGAAGTGGGGGCAAACACAGAGGCACCAACAGCTAGACTCTGCACACCTGTAGTAACATCAGAGGTGGCAGCCAGAGCACCTGTGGCTTCTGCAGGAGAGGCAGCGCTTGCTGTGGAGGTTGTTGCTGAGACATTCTGGTCCGGCGGGGCGGCTGCGGAGACAGCGGGAGGCACCGGGGCCTTCAGATCGCTGGTGGAGGTGGGAGCAGCCACAGGGTCAGGAGGAGGTGGTGCCACTGTGGTCCCAGAGCCCTCTGGGACAGCGTCCCCGGCTGTGGCCTGGGGTAAGGCGGGTTCTTTAAGCGGCTCTGAGAGCTGTGCCTGGGGCTGTGGCACTGGAGGTGAAGACCCAGCTGCTACAGCTTCGTTGTCAGATGGTTTTTCTGACCCAGGCGGTAATTTGGCATCCCCTGCAGACTTACTGGAAGCTGCAGCAGGGACAGCAGTTTGTGATGAACTTGAGAAACCTCCAAACGAGAGGGATGTTGAAGCAGGGAGAGTCGAAGGGGCAGAGGTGGATGAGCTCATACTGTTTGTTTGCTGAATACCAAATGAAAAGGTGGGTTTGTTGCCACCAGAGCCTCCAAGATTAAACACCCCAGAAGACCCTGTGTTGGTTAACTGGACATTGCCAAAGAGACTGCCTGTGGCACTAGTGCTGATGGACAGGGATGCTGTGCCAGCTGACGTGACTGATGTCGAAGCAGCTTCTCCAGCTTTTTCTAATGTCAGGGGAGCAGTAAAATTAAACTCAGAAGGTATTGTAGACACTTTAGTTGACTGTGTTCCTGCAGCACTGGTAGACGGTGCTTTACTGGTGGTCTTGGCATTATCATCCACTTGACCAACCCGTAGTCCTGAGAAGCTCCCAAGAGTTTCCCCAGCTAGGTTGCCCTGAAACAAGTGATCTCCTGGTTTGGATGGAGCAATATCCAACTTGCCAGAGGTTGTGGGGGGAGCAGAAGATGATGTTGCAGCAGCTTTGTTTGACTGGGTGCCATCTGCTGAGGAGCTACCTCCTACTACACCTCCTGGAGCGCTTGCTGACTTGTGGGACCCAAAAGCAAAGGAGGCCTCGGGAATTGCTCCAAGTTTGGAAGTCCCAGCAAACAAAAATGAATCTGGCTGGGCAGATTCTTTTGCAGAGGCTGTCAGTGAGAGAGACAGAGGCAACAAATAGAGTTAGGGTATGCAAAGCTCATTTATCATTCTTACAATAACAGTCAATTTTAGTGCTTCACAGACTGTCAGTGCTCTTGCCTCAAAACTATAAAGCCTCTGTCCATCAGGTAACTGCATCCTTCATATCCATTCAGGACATAACAGTGACACCTGAAGCCTTTAGGGCCAGAGTGGCAGTGACCCACACTCTTACTGTCACATCACAGCCTCCACTTAACCATCCTTCTCTTTGAGTACAGACAACTCCAGCCTTAGGCTCCTATTTCTTTTCCAGCAGTTTGATAAAAACATAAAAGACCTGGTTATTACAGATAATTTTCTATTGACACCACTTTCATCTCTTGTTACTTGGTTCAGGTAAAAAATTCCTGACATTTACTACAGCACTTTCTTTTCAAACCAATGGCTCAGAACAGTTTAAGTCATAAAAATACTTTCTGATGCTTGAAGAGTCTTCTACAAAAATCAAATCTTTCTTTACAAATTGACCTATCTATAGACCACCAACCAGTTTCTACGCAGCTTGTTTTCAGCTTTGAAAAACTAGAGAAAAACTCTCAAATGTAATTGCCAAAGCAGCTCCATTTCTAACATACACCCTGTGCAACAGTGTGAAACTGCTGTAAGGGAGACTGGGCTAGTTTTATTTAATATACTGTCATTTCATTTCTGAGCACCAAACAAATTCTGACTTGAAAACACTGCATTGGTGTTTGGACAAAGTATAGGAAATCTGCATGGAGATCAAACAACAAAGAGCAAAAGCTTCTTAGCAGAGCTGGTATTATCCTTGTGTTTTCCCCTCTATTAAGTATATTTAAGTAACTGACACTCAATAATGTAGCTTTTTTCTCCTCCCAAGGCCCTGAAATTACATTCTGTAGTTCTTCCATCACCAGTTACAGAGACAAAGGTGCTCTTCCAGTTCACAGAACAGAGTGAAGTACCTGCCCTCACACAATGCTGTGGTTTACAAGTCTGTCTCCTGCACCTCCCACTCCTGATTTATCTGTGTTATTTACCCAAGCTTTTATCTTAATCTTCAAATTTTAAGCCCAGTTCATTCTCTCTGCTTAACATCCAGAGTATCAGTAGCATTACTGTGGCTGTGATGGTCTAAGGACAGAAACAAGCCCAGATTTGTAGGAAGAAGAGGTGATGTCTTTTATCAGAGGAACCAATAACATTTTGAGTAAATTTTTTGACCGTATGATCTCATCTGCAAGACTGAAACTTAAGGCAGAAAGCTTCAAATATATTACAAAGCAGATTTTATCAGTTCCCTTTTATGAGATTGGGCAAATAGGGTCTACCTATGACACAGAAAGGCAGCCCATGTATTGCATTTCAATTTTAGAAGCAACACAAAGCCATTCCAAGCATTTCCCTCCGATTAAATGCTCACTGGATGAGAGTTCTCTGTCAGTCCACCTCAGCAACTTTAAATCTACAGATTAAAGACAGCAGAGAAAATGACTACAGATGTTACCCTTTTCATAAACTAGTGCCTTCTGAATGTTCTTGGCAACAAATATTTTGCTTACTCTTAGCTGAAAGGCGGGTGGCCCAGATTTCTGTGTATTACAGGGCAGAGCCCAGTGTATGTATGAAATGTTATTGCAATTTTAGTAACAGAAATGCAACACAGAACAAGAACCACGTGAATTAGGGAGAGTAAACATTCTCTTAGAAGAGAAGAGATGCTGTTTGCAC
Organism: Cnemophilus loriae; assembly: GCA_013397755.1. Lineage (NCBI taxonomy): Eukaryota > Metazoa > Chordata > Aves > Passeriformes > Corvidae > Cnemophilus > Cnemophilus loriae. The sequence continues at coordinate 1,315,602 of VZTF01006314.1, read as the reverse complement.
ACTCTCCCAAACTAACCTTGTGACGGAGCGAGGCTGGGCGGCGTCTGTGATGAAGCAGCTGATGTGACACCACTAAAATTAAATACAGACCTAGGAGGAGAGAGGAGAAAGGGAGAGAATGACTTAGCTCAAAGTGTTGAAACCTCCAACCATGAGCACAACTCAGACTCAGATTTCCAGTACAGACTTGCACAAAGCCAGGCACACAGGAGCAGTTTCTCCAAGGACTGAACAGGAAGAGAGAAGCACACGCACACACACACACACACACAGTGCTCCATTTGTTTCCTCTCTGAAAAGGCTTCTAGAGGGTTAAAGAGTCAGGGTTCAAAGTTCTTTTGACCATCCCTCATCCTCCCATGTTCTTTCCTTTCTGGTGTATATGTCTTCCCCATGCACCAAAACGTGATGAATTTGGGGAGACTGGTGAGAGGAAAAAACACAGAGGCAACTAAAGTTTGAAAGAGCTAAAAGGGAAGAGTCAGTGCATGTGCAGAAGGGAGTAACTGGACACAACCATCCACCAAAAAGGAGATCACTCGTAGCAAGACAGAAATGAAAAGTTATCATGACTATTTTACACTGAAAATATTTTGTCTTGCAAAAATACTGTGATCTTTCATAATGAGTCTTGCAGAGATCTTCATTCCCTGAGGCTTTTTAAGCTTTCTCTGATTCTCAAAGACCAGCTGCTGATATAGAAGTCAGGCCTTGGGACTAAGACATCACTGACAACAGCACTGTGTTTAGCATATGGTTTACACACTGAGGCACTGCACACGGGACAAAGGCAGGGTTGTTTGCTTTTTGAATCTGAATTTCCATCACTCGAAAGGACTCTTTTAGCCTGCTGGAGAGCCCAACAAAGCATTTGGGTAGCATCCACTTAAAAAACGTGCAGAGAAATGGGTAAGACTGAAAGAAAACAGCCATTTGAAAGTGTGTACGTTCTGAAATACTTAATGTTGCCCACTTCACAGAGAAATTCACTTGAGTGTTAGACCAGTAAACATACAGAATTTCAGACAATCATTCCTAAGGAATTATCCCTCTCCCCTAAACATAAGATATCATCAAATAACTATTTTTGCCATCCCTGAAGTAGCATTCCATATGAGAGATTTCAGAGTAACTCTATGTTCATAACATGTGCCTTGCTTTATGTTATTGTTATGTAACAGATATCACCAGATGGCTTGGGGCCCCTCTTGTCACCTTCATGAACTGATTACTTTTCAAGCCAAAACACAAAATTTGTTCTGCTGTATTAAAATAAATAAGTAATTCAGCAAGTGTGACCATCAGTACATATTTCAAGTCCTAACTGGGAACTTGTTCAAAATAGACAAACCCCAAAAGCAAGCCAGTCGTCCTTTACTCTTGATTAGTTATACACTGGAAAATCTCAAAGCAACATGATATTGAGTCAAAGTCTCACAGACCTTCAGACCTCACTCAGGCTGCCACAAACAAGGTCTTCAAAGGACTCTGGTACAACCCCTGCCCTCCCAGTCTAACATTTGCAGGTGCCGTTTTACAGTACTGCACAGCCTGTAGGCAACACCTGCTGTAACAGCCAATACTCGTATTCAATGTCAACTACAAAGAAATCTTAATGTTCATACAGACCCCACAGAAGGAAACGAGAACGTTTTGTTAAGCTGTGAAGTTGTTGCTTGTACTGATGTCACAGTAGAAGAAACAGCTGTAACTGTTTTTACGGTCCCTTGTCCTGTAAGTTACAAGAACAACAAATAAATACACTTTTAAAATATATTTACAAACTAAAAAAAAATAAAGCACCCTGTCATCCATCTATTAGAAAAGGAGGGATTAGCTTGCACGCGCAGTCTGGAATTTAATAAATTTCAAATAAAAAGGAAGTGCTATCAAAGTCTGGAGCTGACATTTTCAATAAACCAAAATTTAAGAAGCATTTGCCAAGTCAAATATGATTCCTAGCTATTTTTACTGCTTCTTACCCCTGGCTAAGAGGCAACCTACATCCACGGATTAAAGGCAAAAGACCAACAGAGATGGATTTCAGACATTTATGCAAGAGGCTTATAAAACTATGTCCAATGCAAGCATTATTATCTAATACACATTAAAAATCAATTGCTGCCTTCCCCTAATGTTTCCTCCTTCCCTGTTAGGAATGCTCAGTTTACAACTTTTCTTTAGAAGCTTCCAAACTCTATGAGAGTGATCACTGTGTCTGAGCTGGCTCTGAAGCTGGTCCTACAGCTCAGTGCTCAACAGATCCTGCACAGGAATCAGTTCACTTCAAGCTTGTTCAGGTCCTATAATGCTGTGTGTCTAAAAATCAAATCAGCACATTTAAAATGTTTAAAATCAGCATGATTTTCATGTTTTTAAAAGATAAGAGCTGCTTTTAATTTGCTGTCAAACCACAGTAGCCTTGTGGAAGATGTGTTTTCAGCATTTCCTAATAAGAGTTACAAGTCTTGAGTCCACTCTGAACAAGGAATTGTGTCACTGAATTCTAGATGCAGGAACAGACGAAACACAGGGAGTACAGAAAACCACTCTCCTGCACTTCTGTACCTTTGTTTTTCAAATTCTCCCCCTCAAGACTGGCACAGCAACCTCTCAGTGGAGGCAAATCTTTTCTCCTCAGTATCCTCATTCTCTGGACTGTGCACCCTGACACGTGGCAAGAGACATCCAGGCCTTATTTCCTTCTCCACTAAAGACAACTTACCTGAGATCTTGTTGCCAGATGATGCTGGACCAGCTGTGGATGCCATAGGAGAGGGTGCACACACAGAGGAAGGTGGAGTCTGGCCCTTCATCGAGCCTGTCAGAGGTGTCTAAAAAAGCAGCACCACTTCAGGTCAGTGCAGTCTGTCCATTAACAAAGGTCCTTCTGACATTGGTTTTGTATTATCAGTGTCATGCAGTGACTTAAGAATAAAATAGAGGTGGGTGGTTGAAGCACTTAGAAGAGCTCTGCAATCGTGGGCCCATTATGTCTTGACACTTAAATACAGGGTCAATCCTCAACCTTTTCAACAGGTCAACAAGCCTCCGTGGGCAGCAGCTCAATGATTCCAGAGGACAAAGACTGCTGCACTGGTTGTTTTTGATGTATACATATAAAACCCAGCAGCTTGTCAACCATTAAACGATGTTTTCAGTAGAATAACGGGGTAAGTGAAGAACTGTCTCCCTTGATTGCCTGTAACTTTTTTTTTTTGGTGTAAAATTCAGTTGTATCTACCTAATACAGCTTCCTTTGCTGTTAGCTGCAGCCCTCACTGCAGCAAGGCTGGGGCCCTTAGAAAGCTGCACATCTTCAGAAGGGAGAAAAGGCAAGACATAACATAGATATGTCTGGCATCACACTGTCGAGGTCACAGATACGGAAATGGTTTGCCAAGAATGCAGGGCAAGCTATGAAAATTAAACCCCCAAATGCTGCTGAGCATGCCCGGGTAAGTATTCCACAGGGAAAGGGTTCTATATCAAGATACCTGTTTAGCTTGATTTGTAGCAACAGTTGCCAAAACTTGATGGACTGCCTGGGCTGCAGAGTGAGGTACAGATGATCTTAAAAAGAAAAATTAAACAATTATATGAATAACTAGTCTGAAAGAGGATTTCCTCTCCTCTCAAAAAGCTTCCAGAAGCCTTGAACAACAGCCACTGTTAAAGATTCCACACACAACTCCAAAAGAACAAATCTGATTAGAGCATAAACCTCTTAAATGAATCAGCCACATTTAACAAAGGAAGTCTGTAAATGTGTTTAAACCTCTAGACGTAAATGATCAAGTCTTCTCCAGACACTCTTGTCTCTGAAGAGAGTCAGGGCTTTCTATTTTACAGGGAGCTGATGAAAAATCAGCAGGTAAGGGGATTACAATTTTATGCCTAGTGGATAACAAATTTAAGCAGCTTCCTTTATAATGTGCAGTCCAGACACATACATGAAATGCTTAGAAATGCTGAGTAAGAAGACAAAATTGGGAGGGGGTGGAGGGAGCATTTCCTGTCTTTGAAGTGTTCTATAAACATTGACAAAGTCACGGCAAGAACTAGGATAAAATTAACCTGTATTCTACATTGTAGGTGTGGTATTTTTGACCATGAAATAAAAAAACCCCAGAATGGCAGCATCTCATGGGGTGCAGCATCTGACCTTGGCACTGTGGGGCACTAACACACCAAATCACTGGAACCTGGGCACAGCTGACCAGTTTTAGCATCTACTCAAGTCTGTGGCCCACCAGGCTCAGAAGCTTCACCAGCCAATACCAGAAGATTCCAGAAGCTTAAATTCCACTGTGATTGCATTCTCCTGGTGGCAAAGCCCAGCTTTCTTACCCAAGCAGGTTCTCTCGATCTTGACTAGGACCAGAAGTTCCCTAAGGCAATAACCAACCTCCGGCAGAGGCTGCGAATCCCAGACAGTGAGCAAATTTGGGCATCCAAAGTTGTCTGTCTGCTAAAGCATGAGGATTCCCAAACTGCATTTACTGTCTGGTCAGCTGCAGGCCAATTCACAGGAATTTTCTACCATATTCCAAAGGAAGAGGACACATGCACGAAACATTTGGCATGGCCATTTGGTCTTGGTTATGGTTTTGTGCCTTAAACAGCTTTGCTTTACTAGAAAGTCCTTCCAGCAGTGAGTACTCTCTCTACATTGCATGGCCTGGATTTGCCCTCTAAGCCCAAAGCAGAAGTACAGCAAACAATGAAAACTTCAAGATTAACACTGGAAAAAGTTGGTGTTGGGATGGTGCAGCTGTAGATTTCAAGTTTATACTGAACAAAGAAGAAAACAACAAAGTCTGTGAAATTCATGAGAGGGTGGGACTTGATCTCAAGATCACTTGACAATGCTGTGAAAATGCTGGGTTTCACTTCAGTTGTGGAGAAGGGGTTTTGTTTTTGCACTGAAAAGTACATATTAGTAACTGGACTGAGACCACCAACACACCCAGTCACAGGGCATTGAACAACTGATAACAACTGAAAAATCATTCCTGCTTAACAACTGGAGAGTGTGCTGTGGCAGCAAAAGGGAGCCAGGATGTCTGAAGTAGCAAAAACTGGTGAATTAACTTTGCTGGGTGAATGCTCCTCATCTTAGTGCTGAATCTGACTGGCAAGCACGGTTCATTTGGGTAGAATTTTTAGAAAGTACATTTTTATGAGGTCAGCTATAAAGTAAGACTGTAGAAAACCTCCAAGATATCAAGCTAGCTGGTGCTCTATAAATTAGAGAGATCAATCAATACTGCAGTCTAAAACTACTTGAAAGACAGGTCTTTAACTACAGTTTAAGTGAAAACCAATCTCATTACGTATTGCTCACTCACAACCTTCTCTATGCACAGCCAGTACTTTCTACTTTTTTCATCATAGTTCTGATGAAACTCTCCCTGCTCACAAGACTACTTTTAGCCAAAAAATTCCCAAGTACAACTGTCTGCAAACTTGACTTTCAAAAGATGTAGCAATTCCCCTCCTCATTCCAGTTTATCACTTTTAGGAAGAAATAAAATAGCAAAAAGTGCCCAAGCTGTTTCTCAATTAAAACGCAAAAGAAACCATGAAGTAAATGTCAAGGTCAGCAGCTGAGTACCACCACTGTGACACTGTTCCCTTTCTGAAAAGCTGAATCAAAGGAGTTTCACCTTTTTTCTTTGACAGTGAAGAGCACACACACATGTGGGAAAGCCAGTCATGATGCAACAACAGCAATTGTTCCAGGAGCTGCACGTACAGCTCACAGTTACATGCGTAAAGCATTTGCAACTCCATATGAACTTATAATCGGAGATATGTGGTGAATTTATCCCTCTCCATGTGGTAAGCCAAATTTTGCACAGACTTTTCAGTAGTGCCCTTGCCTCCCCAGCCCAGAATGGGCCATGCACTGCCCTGGTCTTAAGCAACAGCAGGAACTTCAAGCAAAGACAGTTTCAAGGTCGTTGTAACAACAGGGAAAAGGCCTAGTCCTAGGCTGGTGACAGAGCCTGGTGATAAGACAGAAATCTCTGGAATGAGCTGAGCTGGCTGTCGTCTGCAGGAAGCACAGTAGGGAAGCCAAGTGTTACAGCTAACTCACAAGAAATGGTAACAAATTCAAGGTTAAATACCAGAAGTCAATGTTCATAGTTTACTCATGAGGAAGAGCCTTGCAGCTCTGTAGTGTTCCAAACTGACTGACCCCTAGTGACACCCAACCCTTCAGTCAAAATTCTGATGTCAAAACATTTGAGACAAGTTTCCAGAAAAGCCAGAGCACAGTTCTCCCTCCCTCAAGGGGTGAATCTGGAAACAGAGAGAAGAGGCATAACTCCAGAGAAGGTTCTCTCTGCAAAGGATGACAAAGTAGAAGGAAAACATATGGACAGCCTAAAGGCACAGATCACACTCAGTGACAGAGGACTGCACTTCCCTCACTGAAAGAGGTAGAACATAGGTAGTGATTGGAGAGATACCAGGTCCAAATTTCGTATTAGCAGTAAAACCACTGAATCCCAAAAGGAGAGGATGCACATAAATGCATTTCACAGACAAATGGAGAAGGAGGTTAACACTGGTCTCATCATTTGTTCAGAACAAGCCATTAGCAAATCCTTGAATGACCTGGAAAGATCTTTATTTCTTTCTTTCAATCCGCAGACCCAATACTCTCGTCTAAATGCACCCACTTTAGGTCTTACACAGCCAGACTAAGTAAAACACTGCTACTGCTCCCCACTGGCAGATGTGCTCCAGTGCAAATGCTACCAAAGGCGACCAGAAAGAAGGGCAGCACTCACCCTATTACTGCAGAGACTGCTGGAGTCAGTGCACCAGACTTGAGTTCTCGAACATTCACCACCTGAGGAACGTTCTTCAGAGTTGATTCAGTCAAGGAGGTGCTCACAGCTTCAAGGAACAGAAAAAAACGAAGAAAAAAAAAAAGGAAGTAAAGACAAATTCCATGTTAAGCATTTCATTTGATCCAATAGGGCCTGAATAATTCCAAAAACATCCATCCAAGATGCTAGAAAACATATAGTGTACCTGGCCCGGAACATTTGGAACCTCAGACTTCATCAAGGACAAGAAAAGTGGGCAGCAGTCTATATAGTTGGTACATTTTTTGTTGTTTGCTGACCAAATCTAATTATTATGAACTCTCTCTTATCTACGTTGTAACATCTGTTGACTGAAATGGGAGTTTCTCAGCTATTTTGTACTAGCAGCTTACAGGAAAAAGGAAGACAAAGGAACTGGATAGCTCAGAGGTGCAACAACTACAGATGCGCACCACATTTTGTTTGATGATCTCCTCCTCTGAGAGCACTAAATCCCTGTGAAAGCCACATTCAGCTGCTCAGAGGTTACTTGGGCAATTAGCCATCCTTTTACCTGGGGACTGGTTAGCAGCCATCTGCCTCTGCAGAGCTGCAGCAGCAGCTGCCTGTGGTGCTGGAACAGTGACAGTGGGAGCAGGGGCCCCGTGTTTCACAGTCTTTGTTGCAAGCATTGTACTGTCTGCCCCTTGTGGGATGATTCTGTTTGAAGATGTAGGCACTAAAAAAACAAATTAACAGAAGTATTAGTTAAATGTTTCTCTGCAAATCAGGAAGTCTTTGAAAGCATTTGCTGAACTGCAGTTCCTCCAAGTACACAGCTTCCTTCTGACAGGACTGATGTGCAGGCCATTCAAACAATCAACACAATCTGTCCCTGGCAGTTTTGGTATATCCCAAGGAATTTAGTAAGTCTTAATAGATGTCATTTCAGTGCATTAGAGGGCTTTCAGTTTGCTGTTACAGACACTTCTGCTGACACCTTATTTTTGTCCCTGGCTGCAAAGATTAAAGAAACCTCTCTTGCACAAGGAAAACTGAGTGTATGCAAACGCAGTTCTTACTGAGACTTGCTGGGCTCAGAACTCCTAACCTTGGCCACATCAACCAAATGCAGTAGTACTCGAGTTTTTTAGTTTTTGGGCAATATTTTAGGTCACTGCAATCTGAAAGAACCAGGCTATGACAAAAACACAATCAGTGAGTCAAGGTATTTCAGTGCTTTTAGCTCAAGTTCACGAGGTTACAAAGCCACTCTGTTACTGCTCCTGGGCACTTGGCAATGTAAATCTGTATCCTGCAATCTCATTTCTCCAGGGCCTGAAGCACTGGCAATGGATAATACAGTAGTTAGAGCTACCCACAAGACCACACTGAGAAGAGACACTGCAAACACAACTCACACAGAGTACCCAGGGAGAGGTGCTGTTTCCCAAAGGACGGAGACTGAGCCATCAAGCCAGGCTGGATTGAGGGAGTTCGGACCACAGGAGCATGACGAGGGACTTGGACTGGGGCAGCCTCTTCTTCCTGGTCCACTGCTTGTGAATCATCATTCTCCAGTGACTGGGAAACTGAGGATGTTGAGCTGACTTCATCCAAATCTTCATAATATCTTGTGGACAAGAAGGCAGATCGGGACAAACTTGCTGCAGTATCAAAACCAAAATTCAGTATTAAGGTGAGAGAACCATCCAGTGTAACAGCCACAACAAATGCACCCTGTTTTAGGATACTCTCCTATTGGCTTGTTTTAAGTCTGAATTGATAGGATTTGACTTCTTAACTGCCTGGAAAGGCAGCCTTCAGCCAGACAGTAACTGAAGGCAAGTCCTCCTGAGACCAGATGGGAGAACAGGAAAGGAAAAGCAGGGGTTAAGAAGTCAAAAGCTAATTTCAGGTCTCAGTCCCACAGCAGGTAAGTCATCCTCCTGGAAAGTATTTCAGACTTCTATGGTAACTAAAGGTTTACCTGGAGCTGTAGACCTAATTGGTGGAGTTTTCCTCTTGGCTAGAAAATTCCTCAACTGTGCCTGCTTCACTGGGGATAACTTAGCTGGAAAATGGAAGATAGTTATTAGTCTATAATCAAACTGCAAGTAAAACAAAATGTAATTCACATTTATGGCATGAATGCCAGGAAGAAAGAATAAATTACCAGGTGCTTTGGGCAGAGGTTTGGCATGCGATTTCAAAGTAGTTTTCATCAAATCGTTGCGCAGACTTTCAAGGTCGCTGTCAAAACTGGGGCAAGACAGAGCAGTAAAAACACATCAGCAGCAGAAAGAAACCAACTAAAGCAGGAGCAAAATCAGGCCAAAGTAGCCACTAGAACCACTGGCATATCTGGAAGAACAATTGCCTCCTCTAGATACTGTGTGATGCATCTTTAACTATTTCGGAAACTTCACTTCTTCCCCTGAAGTCAGACAGACAACCAGCAGTATCTCAGCCTGGAGGCTCTATTATCCCATTTACTATAAAACCCCTTAAAACCCTTAGGGGAAATTTCTGCTAAGCATCAAACAGTGTCCCAGAATACAACCAATGAGCTTCTGTATTACCTGGGCATGGTTTAGTATAACCTTTAGGACATCCTGTCCTCCCATACCGTGCCCACCAAGCATCATTCTCTGGAGGATGCACCCTTGCACATTGCTGGGGGCAAGGGAGAAGGAGGAATTCATGTTTCACATACCTCTGAGCACTGTTTAGAGATGTATCACTGGGAACACTCCACTGAGATGTCTGGTTGTAGAGGCGGAGCTGCTGCAGGCTGTTCACCAGGTGGTTCAGTCTCTTCCTCTGCTGGTTGATAATTTCCCGGTTATTTGCCAGGGTGTTGAACAAAGTCTCTCGCTCAGGGACTATCAGACGCCTGCAGAGATCAGATCCAGAGACAGGGATAAGGACCCTTCCATGCATCTGGGCCACAGGCAGGCAAGCAAACACCAATGGTTTAGTGGTTCTGGCTACTGAAACTCAAGGAGTCAAACACCAAAGCAGTTCAGCTCATCTCAAATACATATTTCTCCTCTGAATATGCTACCAGTTTATTCATTTAGCTCATTCGCTTCAAGATGTTTTATCTACTAGAAAGGTTTCATTAGCTGCCATCAATGAATTTCTACAAAGCTTACAGTCTTTTTCTATAAGCACTATTTTCACTGTACACAGAGACACGACAAGCTTGTAACATGTATGAAGCCAGTCTGAACCTATGGCTCCCATTAGGTATTTGAGCCAAGATTTACTCCCAGACCCCTTGAAAAAGATGGAAAAAAAGGAGAAAAGGTTTCTGTCTGTTGATTAAAGACTAATTCCCAATTCGCTGATGTGTTCTTTGCAGTAGTTCTGTACTCCAGTTTCAATTACTTACTTCTGCTTTCTCTTCTGTTCCAGGTGCCGGTCCCACTCCAAATCCAGAACGTCGTTCACATCCTGAACAGCAAACTTCACGTACTGGTGCAAGCGCCGGATTTCCTGCCGTGCAAAATAAAGTGAGTTTTTAGCTCACTCCAGAAATCTCAGTTTCAGCTGAAGAAGATGAAGAATCTTTGGACTCATTCAGTCCAAGCCATAGAGCACTAGCCCATATTTCTGCCTGGAAAGTTTTACCAGCACTACAGAAGCCAACACGGTGAAAATTTACATGGCAATCAATGGGGTACACACAGGGTTTGGCCTGGACATTCTACCTCAGCTCTCCACTGAAACTAATACTGTCCATAATATTTGCAAAACACTGCCAGGTCTTTACGAAAAGGGTTTTACAAACATCAGGCATTATACAAAACAATCCTTATTTCAAATGCCACTTCCAGAGCATGAGTCATTTGCTCCCATCTTACAACATTAAAACTTCTAACAATTGTAAGAGATCAAAGCTTTGCAGGCTACTCACACGGCTCTAGAATATTAACATTCACAGACTGTGATTCATGAAAGCACTCACAAGTGCTCACACCTCCCACATTAAGGCAAGGAATTATTTTGACTTTTTTAGGTAGGAAAATAAAAATTAATAAAAAGCAAGGACAGAGAGTAAAGTGACTTATCCATGACCACACAGTTGCACAACTGCAGCAGCTAAGCCAGAGACCTCTGGCCCCAAGCCCTGCTCCCTAAACAAACCCAGAGCTCAGCCTCATTCCTATGATCCCTCCTGCCCGGCATGGCATGGCCATGGCTTGAAGTCCAACCTTGTAAAATGGAAATGGGAAATGCAGTTGGTTTCAGCTCATCTCAACAGAAAGTTCACCTAAATACGATGAAGCAGCCAAGGAACACAGCTTGGGAAGAATTCCACTGCAAATGCTTCCAAGAAAATGAAATTCTAGTGGGACCTCCCCAGTCTGAAAGCAAATCCAGTCCTGCTGTGGGCTTAGTGTTGAACACTGCCAAGCCCAGGTTTCCTCCCTCCAGCACTTCTATGGCAGCAACTCTCTGGATACCAAATCGATACAGCTGGACATCAAGAAAGTCTCAGGATCTTGAAAACTTCATTGAAAACTAAGACATGAAGCTGACTAAGAGAGCTTTTCTCATCCAGGAGAATGGGGATGATGTAGACTGAGCAAAATTTAAGAGTCAACACAGAGCTTTCTCGAAGCAAACTTTCACCAACTTGACCCAAAAGTTCTCTCCTTCCATTCCAATCCACTTCCACTTCTCTCCCACTGCGTTATTCCTTCCTCACGGTCCTTCCTCTACACAGTGAAACACATACTTCAAGATTATCATCTCTCTGAAGTCACAAGCATAAGCTTTAAATGTCACAGAGACATGCTGGACATCAAAGCAGGCATGCAATTAAGACTGTGAATCAATCAACAGAATCCAGGTGAAGATTAGAGATCAAACCTAAAAGAAATTACTTTGTGTCAGCTGATTTCTAATAACTGCATGCACGGCCTTGATACCTACTGCCACAAAGATGACATTCAATTATGCCTTCAGCCTGCCAGTCAAACCTCTTGAGGGGAACTTATCAGTGTATAGAAGACCAAGTATCATTTGTAGGGCACATTCACTCTATTTTGCTTAGGGTTAAATAGCCCTCATCACCAGAGCTGTAGCAAAAAGTGCTTCACCCCTACTTTCTTTCTTGTCTTTGAAAGCCTCTTTATGTACTGCTGGTTATTTGCCTTTGTGCCTCAGCTTTTAGAATATCATTAAGCTTTATGCTCCACCATCCATGAAATTAACCACACAATTCTGTAAGTCATAATAAATCATCAAATTGTTCCATAAGGCACTTGCTGAAGGTAAAAATAATTTCAAGAACTCTTCTACAAAGTGTAAGAAAAAAGCCAGCATTCTTTTAACTGAAATCCCTGAGCAAACACTACAGGCTGAGAAGGAACAAGATGTCAAGAGTCACTTTCTAAGATTAGAATAGACTTGGATCTCAGGTGAACTACGTCCCTTCAGAAGGAGTTTTGAATCATCACTGCAAATGGCAACAACAGAGAGGAGCTTCAGGAGAGGATTTTCAGCATCTCTTGCAAACTCATGGAAAACAAAGCTCACCACACATTTACTAGGCTATTTACTGAAACAGCAAATACTTAGGGCAGAACAACAATGTTGGTTGGGCACCTGCACACACAAGCCTAGGTTTTATTTTATTTAAAACTCTCTATCAGAAGTCGGCTGACATGATTCATACCTGAAGCTGTGCTTCACTCTTGGGATCCAAAGGTTTCTTATAGAGCAAGTGTAAATACCCCGAGCTACGATTCTGTTCGTTCTGTTCTTTAGCCTCTTCTACCCCTGCAAACCCCTCCAGCAAGGTTGTCTTCAGAATACTGATATCTCCATGAAGTGACTGCAAGGAGAAATAGAACAGATGGGACAAGGTTCAAAGCAACATTTTCCATTGCCATCTCTAGCACAAGGGCTTCTGCAAGCATCTGCCTGAAAGCACAAAGGCAAATGTCACCCCCTCATTAAGGCAGCAGAGTCAGATGTTCCATCTACAGTTCAGCTGCAGCAGGTTAAGGAGGAACATCAGGCGAGGAAGAGTCACTGCTGGCTCAGTTTGAAGACACTCTGCTCACCTCTGTTGTCTCTTTAATTTCCAAGAGGAAGGTGTGAAGATCATCTGACTCAGTTCGCAACATCTTCATTTCCTCTGGAGTTCCAACTTGGAAACAGGCTTTGGAAGTCCGGGCCTTCAGCTCCTCCATCTCCTTTTGAAAATGTGCAATCTGCAAAGTCAAGCGGAAGAAAGGGCAGCCACTGAAAACACAGCAGGGTCTGGAACAAACGTCACAGCTCTTGGATCATGCCTCAGCTACACCATAAACACCGGTCACTCTGCAGCCAAAGCAGGAAATTCTTCTTGAACATTAACAGGAAAGAATACTCCATCTTCTCAGCACAGTGACTGAAGATGACTGAACAGGACACGCAAATAGCAACTACAAACCAGGCTGACTATCTTAGGAAAAATTTCCATTCTGATTCCTAAACTACTTACAGACACCATCAGAACGCAGCTGAACTGAAGTGTTTGCGTGGCATGATGAAGAAAACTGCTTGAAAATCTCACCTCCTCCCTGATTCCTGCTATGACAGGGTCCGACTCCTTCCACTGGTGGGTCTGTTTCTCTAAAGCCGTGCTGGGGAGTGCTGATTTGCCCTGGAGAAAAAAAAAAGACAAAACCAAAACCAATATTAAGGATATATCCATTGCAACAGGGAGCTTCGAATATCAAAAAAGGCCTCATGTTAGAAACTCCATTCAGACACCAGACACGCTGATTGTGATAACACAGGTCCAAATACAGCTCTCTAAAGACACGCAGAGAACATTGTTTTAGAATCACAGATTTGCTACTATTTCAAAGTCAAAAGTTAGCTAATTCTTTGACCTAAGAACACTACTTCAGTCCAAGGAATTCTAAGCAATTCATGGGCCATGCAAAACATTCGTCCTCCAAAGAACCCAGTCAAGTTCCTGTTACCTGAGTAGAGCTTGGCTTTGCTGTTGACGAGGTGATTTTGGGTGTCTTCTGTACCAAGGAAGTTGAAGGAGTATTTTGAGCAGGACGTGCCACTGGAATTTAATAAGAACAACAGTAATTTATGAACTCATACAAAGCTTGAGGAAAAAGGCTGTGATCAGAAACAATCACCACTAGCAAATCCAAAAGCAGTAGTGCTGAGGGCCTCAATGCAAGAACACATCTTCCTCAGGTGCCTTCTCACTTCCATCCAACTTCTCTGTGACTACTTCAAACTCTAGTCAATGCAGATAGAAGGTAAGGCACTGATTTGTGTGACTGCCCAGAAACATTCATAATCAGAGCACTGAAAATCCCAGAACTTCTGGGTGAACTTAAGCAGCTGCATATAATTATTTCACATATGGCTCTCTGAGAAATGAAGAGCACAAATGGAAAAACTCCTCAGTTTCAAGACTAAGTGATTCACATCATGATGGCGTGCCAATCAGGACCTCTACAGCAGGAAAAGCAGCAGGAAAAACAAGAAAGAAGCCAAATGAAGCTCACTGTGTCCTACAAATTTTAGAACGTTTTTTATAATGCATTATTCCCAACAATAGGGATCAGACTCCTACCCGTGGCAGGCACAGGGGATGAAGTCTTCAGTGGTGTGGTAGGAGGGGCTGCAACGGGCGTGGACTGGCTCAGAGAACCTCCAGGAGCAGTTTTGGAATTGGTTGAGAAGGAGAACATTGTGGAAGTGCATTGACCACTGCTGCTCGTGGGAGTAGAGGTGTCTGCAGCACTGAACCTGCAACAGAACAAATAAATGAATGAGTGAATGAATGAATAAATGAATGAATAAACGAATGAGCATCCCCTGGGATCAGCAACAACTCAAGCTTCAGATACAAAATCACGAGTGTAGCTTCTGGAGGTAGTGGGAAGGAGCCATTCAGGATGATTTCTGAATACACAGAACCACAAAGACTTCTATCTTGGATCCACCCATGAGCAAAAGCTAAATGCCAGCAAAAAGTACTGCTCTGCTTCAAATGCACCTCGCCATTCTGCTCCAACTATAGCAAATCTGAGCTGCCCTTCAGTGTTATCCTCAGAGTACGGCTCAAAGAGAAATTCTGCAAGAAAATACGAATTTCTATTCATTTGCAAACTCAGCTCCTCAAGGCAGCCAATTTAAATATTCAGCCAATTCACTGGTGTATCATTTGCTTTATACACAAAATATAAAAAGCCCTAAGAGCTCCCGTCAGATTCTGGTGTAGTAAAGATTTTTCTAATTAAAAAATAATCATTTGAACGATCAGAAATTTCTTATGATGCATTTACATGAAAGTTCTTCTCCTTAAAAAGCAGCTCCAATTAACATAGCTCTGTGTTTTAAACCACTTCTTCTAAAAATAGAGAGCAAGTCTCGGGAGTTGGAGGGAAGAGTGAGTATATGACATCTGAGAACACTCACTCAAAGCCATTTTGCATAGTTTCTAATCAATATTAGTTTTTTTTCAGTTAGTGTGAACAAGCTTTGAAGATTCCAGATCCTGTGCTCAGTGAGCAAGTGTCCATTTAAGAACAGAACCAAAAGGTCTGGCACCTTCTCTGCTGAACACACAGTGGCAAAGCAATCCATCAGCTGTGGCTCTGTGGCTCCAGCTTCCTCTCAAGCTGGGGGTAAGGAACCTTCAACAGTCAGAGAAACTCGTGCTATCAACACCCCACTAAACCAGTCCCAGACAGAAGGGACTTCCCTGCAGTCTTTAGCCATGATTCACATCAAAACCAAAGCACAGAACCACTGTTTGATGCCTATGAAACAAAGATATAAAAAAACCCCTAAGTCTTTGGCAATTCATCAGTCTAAATTTCTGGCATTGTCCCTTGACTAATACCATGCCCATGAACATAACTTCTGGCAGGGGAAGCACTGAGGGTTTTCACAGCCAAGACACTGTTGGATGAAGAGGGGCTTCCTCAGGGCTTTCTTGGGAACGTGGGGAACAGTTGTCAGGGCAAAAAGCCAGACACCATCTTCAGAACTACCATATATTATCCATGCCTGCAGCAATTTAACAAGTATCCAGCCCCTGCATTCACTACTGA
Organism: Cnemophilus loriae; assembly: GCA_013397755.1. NCBI lineage: Eukaryota > Metazoa > Chordata > Aves > Passeriformes > Corvidae > Cnemophilus > Cnemophilus loriae. The sequence goes on along the minus strand of VZTF01006314.1, from coordinate 1,299,686 downwards.
ATCTATTTACTTCTCATTGAGGTTCACTTTGACTGAAGAAGCTGAGGGTGCAAAAGGTGACTTCTGTGCAGCAGGTGCTGTGGAGAGCGATGGCCCCGACGAGCTGTCTGCAGCCGGTTTAAAGCTCATGGACCCAAAAGGAAAGGAGGTGGCAGGAGCTGTTGTAGTGCTGCCTACAGAAGCAGGAGTCATGGATGCCTTGGAAGAAGCAGAGGAGAAAGAGAACGTTGCTGTTCCAGTAAGAGCAGGAGTCTGGGCTTGCTTGGAGGCATCGGTGGCAAAGGAATACGGTGGAGGATCACTGCCTGTGGAGCCAGGAGTCTTCACAGCTGAAGGCATGAAGGAAAAAACAGCTGCTCCACTCCCTGCTGGAGGCTGGCTGGAGGTGGGCACAGTGGGAGCAACAGCCGGTGCTGTGTCAGGCTTTAGAGAAGTTGCAGGAGCGGTTGGACTTGTGGCAGTACTTCCTGCAGAAAGACAAATGGGAAAGGAGGCTCATTTGGCTGCGCTGACTAATGGCAGAAGGAATTGCAAGGCCAAATCCATTTGATGGGGACAGCTCAGCACTGCTTCTCTCACTGGACAGTGAGGAAGAGAGATGGCAGAGCTGGGCTTGCAGTCCCTAAACCCAGCAAGTGATACAGAAACTGTACAAAGCCATGATCAATACAACAATCTGTCCAGATTCATGTCGTCTGCAGTTCCCTGTGAAAAGGCTTCACCTTCCTCCATTGATTTTGATGAGGTTCCTGCCATCTCAAATAAAATAGGCAGTCAGCACGCAAGTTAGCCAGCACTGCAGGGAGGCAGGCTGCCAAACAACAGCATTCTGGCTGGGGAAGGAGAAGCAAATTTGGGCACAGGGAAGAAAATGGTGCATTTGCAATTATTCCTCCATGCACGCAGACAAGCAAAACAATCATCTTACCTGCCTGCACCACACTACACAGGGCAACACATCTATAACTCAAACAAAACTACTCCTCCTCACCTGCTGACACAATTTTCACAGTGCTGAGGAAAGCTTTAAATAGGATTTAAATAAGATTTTGTTTAAATAGGATTTTGCTGCAGCCAAACACCTTAGTTCATATCAAGACCTCCTCTGGTAAAACTATGGAGGAAAACCATCATCTCTCTGAAGTGTGCAGGACATGCTCAAAGCTGGGCAAAGAGCCTCCTGAAACTGCTTTGGCCCCTTTGTTTCCCAAAGGCTGATGGCACAGGAAAGTCTAAATGCACAGCCTGCAAAGTGCTTGAGATCCCACAAACAAATGTTTAAAGGTTGGACTCGATGATCTTAGAGGTCTTTTCCAAACTAACTGATTCTGTGATTTGGGGAAGAGGACTAGATAATTTCGCACTGATGCACAAAAGACAGACAACAGTCCTGGGAGCTCAAAACACCCAAGAACTGCTCCCCACTATCATCATAAAGAAAAAAAAAATGGTTTTTGTGACCACATATGTGTCTGACTACTGAAGTGACAGATCAGCATGACAAAGATCCACAAATTCAAGTGTTCCCTAACCCACTGGAGGACTTACCTGCTGACTTTGGAACTCTCTCCCCTACCAACTGCAGTGGCTCCGGGGTCACAATAAGTGACCTGACCCCTGGGTTTTGGTTGATCATGTAAAATGGGCAGAGCACACCATCCGTAGAGAGCAGGATCAGAACTGGAGCTGGAGCAAGGATCTTCTCATCACCTGCCAGAGACCACATATAAGTCCTGCAGTCAAAGCTTCCTATTCTGTTCCTACTGGAATTGCCACCTTCATGTGACTTTCTTCACACAATATTTCTTACATTTCTCTCTTCTTGCTTTCATTTGCATCTTTGTTCCCTTGCTTCTCTGTCAGTGCTCAGCTCTTTTTCCTTTTGTATTCCTTTCTGTTCCTGACTTCATGTTTCATAAAAGGGTTATTTTGACAATTGAATGTCATCTCCTGAATGACAAAGCCCAACTTTCACCCATGAATTCCTGTGCCAATCTTTTTCAGATTTTGAAGCAGTCCTTTTTCCTCACTGATACTCTGCTCTCCCCTTCAATTCCTTTCAGCAATCCCCACATTCCACTGGGCCCTGCCACCTCATTAACATTCATATGCATAAAGTACAAAACGGAATTGCTACATAGGAAGCTTTTTAACTTTAAAGAAAGCCAACATCAAATATCCTCATGATCTGAACCACTGATATGAAATACTTGTGTTTTATGCAGCTGCTTTGTGAGTCTGCTTCAGTACAAATATTCTCAGCACAGTTAAAAGCCCCAGAACATTCTCTATATTTCTAAAAAAAATTCTGTAATGGTTTAATTGTGCTTAATTAAACACAAAAACCCAAACCCCACACATCTAGAGTGCAGGAAATATCTGCTATAATCATGGTGCTTTGTTTGTCAGGCAGTCAGTGGATGGCCAATGTTTCTTTACAATTGGTTCTTCAGGAAAAGCATGCTAGGGAAGGGCAGTTTCCACATGGGAACAAGCTCCAGGACAAATTAGGTTTCTCTGCAACCTAAACTTGCTGTGAACTGCAAAGCCAATTAATGTGCAGCCAAACTCTTGTGTCAGAACACACAGAATGTGTTAGCAAAAAGCTTCTCCAAAAACCTTTCTAAAAACTCTGAGGCAGCACAACACAGGCTTTAAAAAATCTGTCCTGACAGTTTTCTTAATCCAGTAACTGTAGAGATTAACGGAGAAAAGGCTTCAAATTCAATTTGGCATTCAAGTACAACGCTTGACCTCAATTCTCTACTGTAGCTTTTCTTTCAGGTAAAGGTCTCAGTTAACTGGCACCCTCCTGTGCTGTTCAGGAACTCCTGACTGCAGTACCTTCCACTCTGCCTGAAGGCATCTCTACTTCAACCTGTCTCTGGGCTTCAAGGAAGAATACTCAGAATTCACTAAGATACAACACAATAGCTCAGATGTACCTTCAGACTCTGACAAGGTACTTTGAAGAGCCTTCAGGCAGCACAGAAGGTACAGCAATAATGCAGCTGAGTCAACGTAGAGCACAGCAGGGTTCAGGCAGTATGGACCCTGTGCTTTAATGCAGAATTAAAACCTACGTATTCACCTCAGCGATCTTTGCTGTTTCTGGCTTTGAAACCAACCCACTTTTCCTTTAGATCCATGCAAATGTACTTGATATGAAACAGTTCTGGGAAAGGACATAAGTGACAAGAATAAAGAACACCTCATGGCAGCCTGAAATCCCCGGTGTTAGAACATGACTCCTTTAAACTCACTACAATCCCAGTTCTGAGGAACACAGACATAACTCAGGAGCTTTGTTTGCCATGTCTGTTGGTGTCGTATCCCAGGACGCTGAAAGCTCCAGAAAAGAACTGTATTTAACACTTTGCCACTGAATCCTTACACAGAAGTAAAGCCATGTGCTGTGGGTTTGGTATAAGAACAGCAGGAGGTGTGTTAGTCTGCCTTTCAGGATGATCTCCCAGAACTCTGAGCACAAGGCTGCCCCTCAAAAATATCAAATATACTGAGATTTTTGGACCACTCCACAAGAAAGACTAACAAGACTTACTGATCATGATGGGCATGTTACTGGTATAGTCTACAGCAACACCAACAGGCAGAGTGTCATCGCTCTTATCTGTCACAGGAAGTTCTGCTCTGCTCGAGTCCTCCAAAACCCACGACTCCCAGTTCTGCAAAAAGTAAAATAATAATAATTATTATTATTATATTGACTACTGCTTTCCTGTGACCAGCATTCTTCAGCACTCCAACCTACAACAGCTGAAACATCAGCTAGAAAGTATCTGCTAAAATTGGTCAGATTAACAAATGCCAGAAAGATCAGGGTCCTTCACAGATTTGTATGTGACTTCTCACGTATCACTGCATGTCAGAGGTCAGACATTCTTAATGCTTAACTTCAACTGATGACCTCACATCAATCACTTCATTATAGTGAGTTTGACCAAATTTCGAGACTGCCAAGTGAATCATGGAAAACAGACTTCTGGTACTTGGTTCACAACATACATCTCTTGTTCATCTAAGAATCATCTTGAGATTCGGCACAATTTAGAAGCTTCTTCAGTTTTGGGACGTCTTTAAAAAATTCATCATCTCATTGTATTCCAGGTCTTATATAGGTTATACTTAGGGAAAGAAAATGTACATTTGCACAAATGCAACACCAAATATATTCCACAAATGGAAAAAAAATATTACCTGATCTCCCTGCCTGGCAAGAATGCTGACTTCTGTGGAAGCTGCTGAAGCTGCCAGAATTAGATCCCTGTAAGCATGGACACAAACAAGTTAAAACTAACATGACACTGCAAGGTCTACAAAAAGGAGGAACACAATCTATGGAGAATAACTGACTACTCAGACATGCATACCAAGGGAAAGACCTTGCCATGATTCCTGCCACTCACCATTCCTCAACAAAAGTGAGGAAGTAATGATGCTGTCTCTCAGTGCAGCTTGTGTAGCACGGCTCCATGAAATTCACAAACTTCTCTGGTCGTTTCTCTTCCTTTTTCTGTAAGATCAACATTGATAACTTATCTTTCAATGCACAAACCAAGTAATCTCCCTTAAATTTGACAGCATCTGGGCACATCAATAATGTCGTAATTTGATCTCAGCAGAGAACAGGTTACTCACTGATTTTCAAGTGGATCCTACTTCCTCCACTCAATTTCCCCCAACCCCAAACCCACGATTTACAGCAGTACCAAATTCTATGTGGTGCCAATGTCAACAACAAAAGCAACTGGCCATTGCAATGAACAAGTCAGGAACAAGCAGCAGACACTTGTGTCCTTGTGATTGCTGGCACTTACAGGCAATATGGCTATGACCACCTGGGGAGACATTTCCAGTGTCCCATCAGCCTCTGCATACACGATGCCAAAGACATACGTGCCAATCCAAAGTACATCCAGAACTGAAAGAGAAAGCAAATACCTCAGCCAGAAACACTTTGTAATAATACTTCCTTGTTGATTTTAACTTTGCACAGCACACAAAAGGAAATGACAGACAAATGGCAACTAACTCCTAAACTACCAAGCTTAAGACTCACAGAAAATCAAACTGTAATTACATAACCAGTGCTATACAGCTGCTGTAACTAAAGACAACAGGGGGAAGAACGAGTAAAATACTTCAAAAGAGAAAACAAGTTCAAAAGTAATAAAAAAGATGTACCTTTAACGGGATTGTCCGAGTCATAAAAGGGAGGACAAGGGATTACTTTCTTCTCCTGCAGATTCTGCAAATAAAACAACTCTTAAATACACAGAAAAGGCAATGAACAAATCCAATTGCAAGTTTTGCAGAAAGTCTAGAGAACTGGTTTAGAGCAATTCACCCACTCTTTAACACTCATCATGGGCCACTGAAATCATGACTTTTCAGTGACCAGGGCAAACCTTAAGCTAAACCAAATATTGGGCTAAGACACTTGAATATCACTGAAGCACTTGGGCAGCATCACATGGCTCACACCATGTGCCACCTAACCAAATTTTGTAGTCTGTGATGCAAGAACCAACCAAATGAAAAAAAATACAACCAAACCAAAACCAACAAAATATCATATTTCAAACTTCTGAAAAGACATAAGGCCTTAACACCACCAATACCTACAGGCAGATATTGCACCACGGTGCCATTTTGCCTCCCTGCAGCCAGTTGTTTTCCCTTTGGGCTCCAACACACTAGGCAAAAAAAAAAAAGAGAATTTCATTAGCACTAAGGAACCGGAGAGTTACAAGGCCGCACAAAAACAGGACCAATAAATTAAAACTATTTTTTTCCTCTGCAAAAAATCATGAATCTGAATCAAGCAAGGAGTCATCCAGTCACAAAGAAGGCAAGACTACACAGGTCAAAACCCAACAAGTGATGACGCTTATTTGCATGTTTTCCTGGAAATGAGTCAAGCCTGAGACAGCACAAACCACAGGTGGGCACATTCACTAGGCAACAAGACTCAGCTGCTGCAATCAACTGGGAAAGAGTAATTCCACTGCAACACATTTTCTGAGTCTCACCGAGTTTAAAACCTTCCTTTTTGTGAAGAATTTTAAGACACCTCCTCCCAAGACAAGCAAGCTGTGTTTATAAACCTCTCAATCTGTGTCTGCTCTTCAGTATCCAACATTCTCTTCAGTATCCAACCCTCCAAGGCTGCCACTCACCAGATGTGACAGCAGCAGAGGATGGCAGCGTAGCATAGACCTTCACAGAGTCTGTGACCTGCAGGACAGAGATGCTGCCATCGGACAGACAGACGGCCACCATGGTGGGACTGGCAGGGTTCCACTTCAGGTCGTTGACCATGGCTGCACTTCCTGAGTCCTTGGCCAGTTTGTGACAAGCAAATGCATGTTTCTGCTGTTTTGCCTTTTAGGAAAGACAAATACATGAGACAGTCAAAGTGGAGCACAAAACCAAACTCTTCTGAAGTCATAGTTCAAAGAAGTTTTGAGCTGCCTATAAATTAATGGCTGATAAAAACAAGCACATTTTGAGTTTACTGAACAACTCCTTTACAAGACAACCCTCACAGAGACAGAAAATCCCACCCCAGCTATACCCCTCCTCTGCTGTATTCTGGAAAAAACCCCAAACCAAAGCCAAACCCACTTGGCACATGCTGTACCTGATGTAGGAATGTGCGGACATCAAAAAAGCTGATGAGGGACCCGATCTCGCTGGACATCATACAGACAGACAGGGTGAGGTTGTCACAGCTCAGAGCCAGGTGCTGCATAGGAAACTTCATGGGAACCACAGTACTCTGAATATTCTCCACTTAAAACACACAAGGAAAGGAAGATGGAATGAAGGGGACAAATTTAAAGAGCAAGAGTTGTTCTTGTAAAACAAGACAACAAATTTATGCAAAAATCCTCAGTCCCATTAACAGCAGCCATCAAAGGTAACATGTAGACAATCTGAATGAAAGCAAATCCCTTCATCTCTATCAATACACTCTTGAGAGTTGCCAAACTCCTAAGAAAAGAAAATGCCACTTTCCTTCCTCAGTAACCTAAGTAATAATAAGTGGAAAGATTTTTGACTTTACTTATGTGTGTACAGAGTGGAACAGTTACTAAGGAGAATGAAAACCATTTTGCACTCAGGTGGTGGAACAGTGGTTGCTTCCCCTCTCCTGGACAGTCGTTTAGTCAGAGTGGGTAACTCAGTGTGAGAACTCTGTCCCTCCACTCGCACATACCCCTGACACATGCACAGCTTCAGAGCTCAAAGAACGGCTACCAACCCAGCAAGGAATGGCTACCAACTTTGTTCCTGCCTTCTCACACAAGAAGCTGTGGCAATTCAAATGCCTGACAGAGAATGACAAGGACTCTAACATGTACCAGAAGCCAAGAGGTCCATGTCATAAATCCCATATAAACCTGTCTCTGCCAAAACCATGAGCTTTAAGCGTGTCTTACCAATTTTATTGGGATCTTCTCCCAGCTGTTTCTGCATGAGGAGATCTCTGGTGTGGAAAATCTGCAGGCTGGTCCCTCCACCAGCAAAGACCAGCCCATATTTGTTGGACACTGCGAGGAGGCTGGAGCGCTCTTTGGGAAGATCATCAGGAGCATCAAAGATGCGAACCTTCTTCAGTGCTCTGAACTGAAAATCCTGTTTGAGAGAGTTGGGAAGTAGCTGTTCACGTGCTGCCTGAGAGGAACAGTTTACTTTGGCTTCTCTAAGACAGTAAGTGCAGGAGCCTCTCCATGAGAGCTGCAAATCCCTGCCACATCCCAGGCAGCCTCTGGCCACTCCATCACATTCTCTATCTCATCTATGAAAGACTGAGATCACACCACATTTTTTTTGCCATTGGTCCATCTCTCTTGTACCCAGTGCCTGTGTTCATAAAATCTGCAGAAGCTGAATCTGCCTGGGACACCTGATCTTCTCAGGAACACATCAAAACCAGCCAAGGGGTACAGAGGAAAAGAGAAGGGAATAAAGAAAAGATGGAAGAGGACTGAACAAAACTTGCTGCTACGAGGCACACATTTGCTAACGCACGTGACAGTAACTCCAACCAAGCACCTGAGTTATTCCCAAACTACTGCCACTAAGTAAGCATATTCCTGCAATCTGAGCAGGATGTAGGAACTCGGAAACTTCTGCAAAACAAACAGCCCAACTACCCTGTTTTTGAGGGCAGAAAGCAGCTGCACAAAGACCCACAAGTGCTCCAGGAATCTGTTCCCTGGTACCTTTTCTTACCCGGCCCCACGGTAACACTGGGTGGCACAGGACGGCCTAGGCTGGCAGCACACAGCAAGACTCCAGCTCACACCGCCCCACAGCCAGAGATCTCCAAACCAGGAGATTCCCAGCACAAGGCATGCTGGCAGAAGGATTTAGAAACGCATCACTCTTTTCCCAAAACAAGATTCCTCCAACTCTCCTTCATCTCCCAAACTGCTCGAGGCCAGGCTGGGTGAGACTTGGAGCAACCTGGTCTGGTGGAAGGTGTCCCTGCCCGTGGCAGGGGTTGGAACGAGATGAGCTTTACGGTTCCTTCCAACCCAAACCATTCTGTGATTTCTTCCCCAGGCATTAAACGCCCCTCTACACCAAGGCCGTGCCAGCCTTCCCTTATCCACCCCACAGGCTTCTACCACACGATTCTGGAAAGTCCTCAAGTATTGGAACGTCCTCAAGATTGCCTAGCAAGGGTGTGGAGTGCCCCGCACTGGAGATATTCCAGACACGTCCGGACGCAGTCCTGTGTCCTGTGCTCTGGGACGACCCGGTGTGAGCAGGGAGGTTTGACCAGATGTGATCCCTTCCAGCCTGACCCATCCTGGGATTCAGTTTCACAAACACTGCAAGGATGTCTCAAAAAGCCCCGCCACGTCCCGAACCGACCCCCCCGGTTTGTCAGCCCCACGGTCCCAACCAAGTCTCCTCCACCTCTCGCAGCCCAGGCCGAGCCTTCTCCAAGCCCCGTTCCCCTCCCGCTCCAAGCCAAGGCCCCCCGGCCCGAGTCAAACTGCCTGTCAACCCTTCCCCGCGGCGGGCTGCCCCTCACACCCCTCGCTCTCCCCGTGCCTCACCTTCATCTCCCGGTCGGGGATCACGTCCATGTCGTCCCCCATGGCGGCCCCACGGCCGCGGTCCCGCCGCCCGCGCCCCGCCGGGAGAGCCCCGCGACGCTTCCGCTTCCGGCGGGGCCGCTCTGGCCGCGGCTGTCGCTGCTCCGGGTCCTCCCACCGGGTCCTCCCCCACAGCAGCTGTGCTTAATAAACCCTTTTTGCACAGAGGCGGTTAGATTGGAAAATATCTCTGAAATCATCGAGTTCAACCTATGAGCGAACACCGCCTTGTCACCCAGCCCACAGCACTGAGTGCCACGTCCAGTCGTTCCTTGAACACCTCCAGGGACGGTGACTCCACCCCCTCCCTGGGCAGTCCGTTCCAGTGTCTAATCACCCTTCCTGTGAAAAAATTCCTCCCAGTGTCCAACCTGAACCTTCCCTGGCGCAGCTTAAGGCTGTGTGCTCTCGCCCTGATTTTTCCACGCGTTCTGAGGCGCTGGGAGCCGCAGGACGCCCGTGCCCTGCTCCGTCCTGAGGGGACCCAGCCCGCTGCAGCGGCCCCGGAGGGGACAGACCCAGCTGACACCAGGGATGGGCTCTGGCTGTCCCTGCCAAGCCCCATCAGCCCTTGGTAAGGGGTTTTGATGCTTTTCCCGTATCAGAGATCCAGCGTTGCTTCCGGTCTAAGGAATCACAGGAACTCCCGAGTTGGAAGGGACGCTCAAGGATCATTAAATCCAAGTCCTGACGTTGCACAGGACAACCCAAGAACCCCACCGTGTCCCTGAGAGCCGTGCCCAAACACTCCTGGAGCTCTGGCAGCCTTGGGGCCGTGCCCATTCCCTGGCGAGCCTTTTCAGGGCCCGACCGCCCTCTGGGGGAACAACCTTTCCCTAATTCCAACCTAACCCTCCCCTGACACAGTTTCATGCCTTTCCGTCAGGTAAAATCCCGCTCCCTTGGCATGGGCTGCAGTGCGAGCACAGGGATGCTCCGGGTCAGCCCCTGTACAGCTCCAGTGTGGGGTGGCTGAGCTGGAAACACAGAATCTCTGTGAGCTGGAACAGCCTCATTGTGCGCCAGGACCACACAAAAGCAGCTTGTGGGGGCTTGATCACACCAGGTCCTCCATTTCTTTACTTGCTCCTCAAGTTTCGAGGGGTTCAGCTCCCACTCAGACAGAAAGCCAGCACTCAGCCCTGTGGGGACACTTTGAAAAGGGCTGTTTCCAGCTCTACCAGGTTGTTCTCTTTTCCAGGACCGAAAAGGACAAGGTTTTCCACAGAGACAAGCAGTGATGGCTTTAGGCAGTGACCTGGACTGTGGCAAACCACATCCAAGTTTCTCTCGTGTAATATGCTTCCTTTATTTTCTAGCTAAACAACAGCTTCAACATACATGGCCAAGGAAAGCAGGTGCGTTCCCAGAGGCTACCAGGCAGCAGAAAGCAGACACGGGGCTGTGATCTCAGGGAAATTCTGTCCTTTTGAGAAACACACCGAAAAAATGCACCCAGTTATTCCCCAGGAAACCTGATCTCCCCTTTTGATAATTCACATCAGACAAGAACCTTGGGCAATTGCTTCAAGAGCAGAGAGAATAAAAAAACTCCCCTCCTTCAAGAGAAGCATGGCAAGTGCCTGCTCTCAAGAAACAAGTTATTCCTTAAAACAAGCACTGGCACTTGCTCTTTTTCAGTAAGTCAGAAAAAAGGGCCAGCTTTCAGGAGGTGGCCTCTGCATTTCATCACACCCCATGGCTTTCAGTCAGTTACTGCAGATAAAGATCAGATCAAGACAGCCCAAACCTATCTCCAGGATCTGTTTAAGGGTTTATATTAACAGACTTGGAAACCAGCTCCCTTAATCTGCAACCAATCATACGGACCGAGCTTCAGAGGAGATAACAATATACACTGACACACCATGTAGCTTCAGAAGATTTATTTTCAGTCCTTGGAGTAGACTGGTGCTGCTTTTGCTCATAATTTTTCTCTCCGTTTTGGTTTTCACACAAACAGTAGTGAGAATGTTTTTGTTGGTTTTTTTTAATTGTTTAAAAGTGCAGCCTTTGGCAGGAACAATCAGCCTAGTAGAGTTAATCATCTGTATTTCCTTTAAAAAATGTACTTACTAAACCATGATTTTAAAAAAGTTAAAAGCTGTCAAGAACATTTAAGAAAAGAGTAGGGAAAGGGCAAAGAGCAAACACCTGGATTCCAGAAATTGTGTATGGAACAAGAATCACCACAGTAACCAGAGCGTGGATAGCACAGTCCTAGCTCATATTCCATACTTACAGCCCTTCTTATTTTGCAGACTTGAGGGCTTATCCATCAGGGAAATGGATAGTCCCAGGGGACCAAGCTGAAACACATACAGGGAGGTCTGCAAAAATCAGAGGGACAGAGCAGCTGCCTGAGGAGAGATCCTCGTCTGCAACTGGTCTGGCAGGGCTCAGTTTGGTCACTCAGCTTCCTTTCACCTGGAGGTTTCACTTGCCCCAGGCGTCCTGTGGGGCTGCAAAGGCATCACAGCTTGTTTCTGGACTCCATGGATGGGACAAACAATCACCTGTCCAGAGCTTACGCTCCTGGTCAGACCCAAGTTGAGATTTATCAGGAAGGGGGTCCCCAAGGTGGCTTTAACCATCCTCACTTGCAGTGGCTGGTGTTAGACCCTGAGATCTGCCCGCAGGATGAGCCCCCAGAGCAGACAGAAGCTGTCCTGCAGGCAGCTGTGTCCACTCCAAAAGGCTGTTCAGGCAGGTCTCTGTGTCCAAGCACATTCCCACATTCCCCTTATGATCAGACAGACGTGGGAGCCTGATTTGCATTTTCAGGGGGTCAGGAGGGGAAGAACTAAGTCCAAAGTAGGAACGGGAGGATAGAGCAGAGAAGGCACTTATTTCTTTGCACCCATGAAGCCGCTCTCGGGGGCTTTGTCCATGTCTGGCAGCAAGGACCATTAGGAACCTGTCGTGACAAGCACAGCTCTGAATCCATACGCTGGGAACAAAGTAGCTCCTCGTCTGAGAAATGCAGGAAAGGCAGGGGAAAGAGTAAAATCACAGGATATTTTTTGTTGTTTTTGGTCTCACATTACACTTGGTGCTACGGCTTCTGTCTAACAGATCAAGTTGGCTAAGAGATGCAGCAGAAAGACACGAGCTGGGGGTCTCCAGCTTCCCTTGCTGTTCCTCTAAGGCAGGTTAGTTGAAAACTAGGACTGTCCACAGTAAAGAGTAACAAAGCACAGGTAATCTCTGTTACAGACCAGCAAAGCAAACAGTGCCCATTTTACAGCCTGTCCTCTTCAAGGGAGGCTGGCTATGTCTCTCTCCGGAGGTGGACCAGAAGGTTTTGGGTTGCTTTCATTGGCTTTTCCTTCAAACATCATGACCCTGCAAAACACAACAGATATTGCCAATTAAACAAAAAAGCAAATGCATCTTTATCCATCATTGGGGGTGGCATTATTTGCTGAAAAAGAGCATCTGGCTCCTCTACAAAGAGCACTCAATAATTAACAAAGCAGGGAAAGCCAACAGAGGGCAGTGCTGCCAGGCTGGCTTTTCCACCAGCTACCAGGAGTGGGTTCCCAAAGTCTCTGCCGGTTTTCCTCTCAGAGCCCACAGGATTAGCACATTTTATTTAGACAGCCACTTCCGAAATCCCCTGGGCACACACTGCATGCCAAGTGCTCCTGATGCGTAAAAGCAAATACCACTCCTGGCCCACCTTGCACATAACCACACAGCAGAACATTCAGAAGCCAACACCAAGCAAGCAACAGCAACTGCAGCCAGGGGAGAGAGCAAAAACAAGGAGCAAGGCACTGGCTGTAGGAATCTCAAGCATTTTGCAACCACTAGCACTGTCTTCCTCCCTGAGGACTGCAGCTACGCTGGGAATGCCAGCTGCCTCGATGGATCAAAGGACTGTACTGCTCTTAGGACGAGTTTTACATTTCTGCTCCTGCTCTACAGAGTCCAGCAGACAATGGGGTGTCTGTTAGCAAGAGAAGGGACCTGTTTGTGAAAGCTGCTGCAGTTGGGAGGAGGAATGGAAGATATGGGACAGGCTGCAGGCTCAGTCTGGTTCTGTGGAGAAAAAGGAGGAGCAGGGATGTCAGAAGTCTGTGGGTGCTTGGAAGAGGAGCATCCCAACAGAGACGCAGCACACAGTGGGGAGAAGCTGCCAGCAAACACATCCCAGCTCAGAGAAACCACGTGAGAGGCGGACACAAGATCCTTCCTCCCAACCTGCCCAGAAAGCTGGCTGTGTTTCTAAAGCTGCCTTCAAAAAGGGGTAAGGAGGATGGAGAGGATCAGCTCCTATTCATGGTGGCTTCAGACACAAAAGCAGGGCCAGCCTCTGAGCTGTGAAAGGAAACGCCAGCCTTCAGTGGGATGGAGATGGAGCCAAGCAAGTGTTTGGAAGGCATTTGTTAGAGCAGCACTTTCAGAGCCGTGTTGAGAGGGCAGAGGGGGCCGTGGGAGGCTAGGGCTGGCAGCCTGTACCACAGAAAACCTCTCCCAGCATGAGCCAGCTGTTTCAAGCACGTGTTCCATCTCCATCTACTGCCCGTCTCTCCAAGCTCAGGCAGGGACAGAGCATGCTGTGAGAAACAGGAGCCAGCACTAGTGGTGCTGCAGGACCATTATTCACCACTCAAGTCCTACCACCATCCACAGGGGAAGTCTGTGTCCCCAAAGTCAGCAGGATCCTCGGGGAAGAGACGGGAAGAGGTCCTGCAGTGCTGAATGCCTGCACACCCTTGGGAGGGAGGGGGATGGCTCCCATGGAGCACGTGGGAGGAAGCCTGTGCTAATACACAGCAGGCAGCTCTGCTGGGAGCACTGGCCACTGCTCAGCCTGGACATGGGCATATACACCCTCTCATGGCACCTTGCAGACTCCCCTGCATGAGGATCTTTGTCCCCCCTGCTCCATGAACACCGAGTGTGCACAGCTCCAGCTCCACCAGACAGAACAGCTTGTGCTTCCTGGCTTCCCAGCACAGGAGCTTGTGTCCGGCTGGTCTCCCCGGCTCCATCCCGGGACACTCACAGTTTCAGCACAGCAGAGCGTTTCCCGAGCATCACGTTGACAAAGTCTTGGTACGAGATGGTGTCGCTGACCCCTCCAGTCACCTCAGAGATCATCTTCTTCAGTTCTAGGTGGGTCTTTGGAGCCCCCAACTTCTCCATCATTCTTTTGACAGACATCAAATCTACAAGAGCAAGGCAATTGCTGCTGGCAAGAGGTGACCCCACTGAGCGCAGACCAACCCTAGGGCCAGAGCCATGAGTTCCCACCTGAGACCACCTCACCTGTGGACTCTGTGGCTGACAGCATTAAGCTGTTGCCAAAAGCCACAAGAAGCCTTCCAGTACAGCTCACTGCCACTCTGCCCAGTACAGAGCATCACTTCCCACTTGTGCAGCTCAAGATAAAAGTATCAAACACTCGGAAAAGAGGGACAACTCTCCAAGTGCTCCAGAGACACGTGGGGACAGCGCTCTCTAGCTCGGAGTGTGGTGCCAAGAATCACAAAGATGGGGAGGAGGGAAGCAACATCGGGGTTAAAGCTAGAGACAAACAAGCTGTGGGGAGCAGACGCCCCTGCCCATCGCCACAGGCCACTTCCTCCCATTGCACTGCTGCCTGCTGAGACCTGCGGGCCCCTTCCCTCCCGGAAGCCCTGAGTCAGGCCTCTTCCAGCTCCCCACAGGCTTCACTTCAGCTGGAAGACTTGTGGAGGAGGGGAACAAGGCAGCAGCCTCCTGGAAGGGCAAAGCACACGAGTGGTTACACTTCAGTGTCAGCTCCAGGCCTGCAGGAGGCTGGAACTTTACGTAACTGGTGCTTTCTGGACCCAAAGCAGGGCTGCTCAGCTGAGCCAGACTCACACCCAAGTCCTTTCCTTCCCTCTGCTCCCCTCCTTGCAAAGCAAAGAGCTTCTCTGCACCAGAAGTGCTCATGGATTTATACAGCTCCTGCCTCAAGCCAGGCAAGCCCTAGGATTGTCCAAGTCCTGCAGCTTCCCAGCTCTGAATTCCCAGCTTCCCAGCACAGGATTGAGAAGGCCTCAGTGGAGAAAAAGGGAGAAGGAAAAAAAGCATTTAGAGCAGAAAGAAGTGGAGGAGATAAGCAGAACTTCAGGAGAACAGCACTGAGAAGAGCTTAGATCTTGAAATAGGCAAGGAGAGACTGAGGAAACTGAGAGGCAGGGGCTGGAGAGCCAAGGAAACCCCTGGCTGGCAATCAAGATCCAAGCAAGGCTGGACATAGGAAAACCCCACAAGTTTTCTTCCTCAACACCATGAATGCAGAGAGAAGCAGGAGATTCAGCAGCAGACAGGCTGTTGCTCTTCCAGCCCAGCATCCCTTAGAGCCACTCACCAATCTCGCCTTGGTTGTTCAGGTCAAACTCCATGTATTTCTCTGGAAGAGACACAGAATTAAGTTAGCAGGACTCTAGAGCAGGGGATGTGCAGGGCTTTGGAGCACTGCCTGCTTACAGCAACGAAATAAAGCATTTGGGGATGAGATTGATATACTGCTGAATGCAAAGTTCAGAGGGAGAGACCATCTCGAGGCCTGGCTTTAGCACCCTTATCTCAACTCCAGGGCTCTAGAGTTAAGCACTCTGTAATTGTGGCTGCTTTTCATTTAAGCTGAAGGAAAACACTGGCATGAGAACAAGGAATCAGCTGGCTATGAACAGCGTTAAAAGGTTTCCAGCCAGAAAAACAAAGCTCTGGAACAGCCTCCCAGAAGGAGTAGCAAGGAAAACAAACCCCTGAGCACTCCCGAGATGAAGCTTGATCGGATTAGAAGGGGGATTAAATGACGCAGTTGCCTGCAATAACGAGGGACAGACTCCACAGTGCTCCCATCGCTGTGCTCGCTCCCAGGGCAGCACCTGCCAGGAGAGATGCTCAAGGATCACATCAAGAGGGCGAAGCCAAGAACATGCCTGGGCACGGTGATGCTGGAGCAGGTTGTTTGCCCTTCCAGCCTGCTGTCAAACACTGCTGTCTTGAGCAACTCCAGCATTCTCACAGAGAGGCAGAGCCTGCTCCAGAAGGTCTGGTTAGCTTTGCAGGACAAAAACTTGCATGCTGTTGTTACAGCCTGTTGGCAGAGCACTGATTTGAGTTAGAAAATTCAGGAATTCAGTCCTGTGCAGTTTCTGCCCTTTGAAGTGGCACACCTGAGCTTCCTACACACCCCCTACCCCTTGCTAGCTGTTCCCCATTTAGACTTTAAGCTCTTCAGGCAAGGATTTGTCTGTCTTACAGACCATACAGCTCCCAGCACTGCAGGGGGCCCCCCATCACCTCAGCTCTGCTAAATGGAAAGAGCAAGATGCCTGCTGGCACCATCCATCCATGCTGAGCTGAAGAAGTCACCCTGCAGTGAGCACTCGCTCCCCACAACAGCCTTGGAGGACTCAAATTAACCAAGGCCTTCCAGACTGCTCCTTTGCCCCAGGAAGGAACACGGAAAAGACCTTTTGCCTCTGCTCCAGGGACTCCAGCAAGCATATGAGCATGAACAGAGAAGTGGCAGGCTAATTTAAGGAGCCAAACGGAAGCGTGGTTATTTCACACATCGGAGTCTTCCCAAGACCTGTGCTTCCAAAGGAAATTGCTGGGTTAACTGGACTGATGGGCAGGAGGCAGAGGAATGGCTTGGCACGTCTTCACCTGGGTCTCAGCCCATAGATTATTGCTGCCATGAGGTGACCAGGACAGACCTACAGAAATACCATGTACAAACCAAAGGTGTTCATGCTTCAGGCAGGTGTAAATGTCTCCCTTCAAGCATCAAGCAACCAATCCTAGAAGAAATCGGGGCTGTAACACACATGCTTAGGGGCCAGAGTGATGCTTGATGTGGGACTGCCTCTCCCCACATTCTGCCTCACCAGAATGACCTTGTGCATATGAACTGCCACCTCCCTGGCCAGGGTCGGGCACCCCTCCATATACCTGGGGACACAAACCCTGCTCTGCCATGTCCATGCCCAGCACAAGTTTTCTTTTCTTCTGAGCTGACACTTAGCCAAAAGTACAGAGAACAGAGGCAGCTTTACATCAGCCTCAGCTCACACATTCATGTTTCCCTCCCACCCCAGCGGTGGGGATATAGTGGGGCAAAAACCATGCATGGCCCCTCCCCCACAAATACATTTACACAAACACTGCATGGGGGCTCCATCTTTGCCTCCCCCAGGCTGGGAAGGGGGGTGGGGAAGTGGGAAGGACAGCAGGGAAGAAATATTCCCCCCATCATCACACAATGAGCCGATTGTTGGGGGAGCTGGAGGAGGCCTTGGAGAGCAGGACAGGCCACGGAGACAAACTCACGAGGCAGCAGGAAGAGATGCCAAAGGCTCTCGTTACAGGGAATTCTGTGCCTGTGACCTACAGTTGCAATGTTTGAAGAGCCCCAATTGTGATGGGAAAAAATAATGCGGGGCTGCAGCCAAAAGCCAAAGCCACACAAAAGGCAACACAAAGAGATCGGGGAGCACAGGAGGCTCTTCTGTGCCCAGCGGTGTAAGGGATCACAAAACACCAGCCAGTTTCTTCCTTGCTGGATTGCAAAGCCAAAATTCAAAGGGGAATAGCAGACAATGTCTGAAATGGAAGCAAGGTCAGGTTTTATTTGGTTAGAGCCAGGCTGAGCACAAGCCTTGAGGCAGTGTGACGCAGGCATGTTTTCTCAACTGCCTTCAGCCACTGCTTGGAAAGAAAGTGGGTACACCAGAATAACCCTGCCAAATCTTGTCCTGTAACCAGTCTGGGAACAAGCTCCAGAGGACTCCAGGCTTTTGAGCTGTTTCTCTATCCTCTGTCCCAGCAAAAGGCCCAAACCTAAGCCCTAGATCTGCTGACCCACTGGAGTCAGGCTTTGGCCAAAACTAGACATATTAGTGCTGTTCCGTCTCGTGTCAAGGGGCTGGGAAAGGACTAAAGAAACTTTTGGAGAGAGGAAGTCCCCAACTCCTCCAGAAAGCAGCTGACACTTCTGCTTTGTGGAATGAGGTCCTCCTACTTACTGGAAAAAAAAAAAAAATAAAATAAGGAATCCCGCTATTGCATGGTCCATTATGCCAGTTAGACAGAAACCATCCTCCTTTGCTGCTCCCCAGGGTTTTGCCCACACAGCAGGTTTTGCAGTAGCAGCAGCTGCCAGGCAGGATGTCTGTAGGGTGAGATGTCCCTGCCCTGCAAGTGGGAGAAGCACAAAGGCTTGTGTGGAAAACACCTCTCCAGGGAGTTTCACCAAGTCCCACCAGCAAGGGGGAAGGCATCCATCAGAGCTCAGTCACTTGTATTTGGCAGAGAATCTCAGGCTGGTAAGATCCAAGTGCTGAGGAAAATAATCTGGTTCAGAGCAAACAGTGAGGCTCAAAGGATAGGGAAGCCCTTCAGTTCTCACCTTTGAACACTGCCAACTTCTCCTCCAGGTCTTTTTCATTACTGAACTTTGGGTCACAGAGAAACTCCTAAAACAGAAAAAAAAATATCCTCAAGGTTAAAGATGCAAAGGAAAACACCCTAGAGGGCACCTACAAAGGCAGCATTACCCAGAAGACCCACACAATTCCCAGAAAGTCACAGCTGAGCAACAGCACCAGGAGACTTGAAAATAGGCTGCATCTCTCCACACCTTGTCCTTAACATTCCAGTGCAAGGGGAATCCCTCTGATGTCTCAGATTTCCCACCGGCAGCTTGAGAGAGGACTGGACCCCACCTGCTTTTGGAATAACTGCATGAAACCCCCTCTTCTTGCTCACCCAGGGTTTCAGCTCCCCACATGTCTGCTTAAGGCCACTTAGCATGTGGATTGGGCACTTATTTCCAGCAAGGGCTCCTAGTCCTTGCAAAAAGCACTCTTATCTCAGATTTCAAACTCTTAGATTAGCTCAGAGGGCTTGCAAATAGAGCAGGCAAAGTTTGCAGGATGTCATACACCCAAGAGTACGGGTATTTGGGCTTAGGAACTCTCTCATACCAAATATCCATTTTCTCCCCTTTCCCTGCTCAGGCTGGAGAGGAAACCCTGGATCACTTCTGGTCACTTGTCCCTAGCCCCACCTCAAAAACCTTCAGATACCCAAGAGAACAAACCACAACTTGCACAGCCAGCTCTTCTGCTGCGCCCTGCCAGCAACACTCCCCGCAGCTGTGAGCAGCAGGGTCTTGCTCCTGTCCCTGCCCTCCCACACCGCCCAGCTCCAGCCCAGCACAGCTTAATGACTCGATCTGTGTTCAGCAACAACACCACATTCTTCAGTGTAGAAATCATTAACATCTGCACAGCTTATGCATGGCCTGTCCAGGACAAACCCCTCGAGGGGTTAGTGGATGGAGGACTGAGGCTGTTCCCTACTCTGGGCGTGTGCTCCTCACCGCTGCTCACCATGCTCATGGGGAAGGCAGGAGTGGGTCACTAAGAGCCTTGTGTGCTGATCACTGTTGGTCACCTTCCATCCTGCTCCTGTGCTCTGGGTCCCACACACCTGGAGCTGCCCCCTCCTTCCTCACTGGGACAGGGGAGCTTGGACCTGCTCAGGGAGTCCCCAAAACTTCACTGCCAGTTAATCACTGCTATGGCAAGTCTTTTACCTGCAGCTGAACTAGGGTTTTGTAGGAAGCCCACTAGGACAGAAGTGACTGCCACCCCCTCCTCCCACCCTAGAAACTCCAGATGGGACACCAGAGACCATGACCACCAAACCAGCATGACACTGACTTCCCTCATCACCATGGTCACCAACTCAAATTGAGGGCTATGGTGAAAAGCGACCTTCCCAGTTCCTTCTTTTGCTGTCCTTTGCAAACTCAGTTTCATTTATCTCAGTTATTCCTACCCCGGGGTATTATTTACCAGCCCAACACAAAGGGCCCAATTCAGCTTCTAGACCTGGGCTCAGGCAGCAGCAGGACTCACCAGAGACCAGAGTAGTGTTACCTGCTGCCATCGCCACTGAATAGCCTCTGGAGGAGGCAAACATCACCAAAAACCAAAACAGGGCCAAAACACCTCCTGGCCACCAGGTCACAGCTTCATTCCTGCCCTGCAGGAGCAGCAAGCAGCTTCCACATCCCAGCAGGACAGGGGATGTGAGGGCAGAGCACAGTGTCTCTCTGGGAGCAAGAAGCAGCACAGAAATGGTGAAGACTGAAGGAAATGCATCCACACGTGGTGCCTGAGGGACACGTGCCCAGGAGCCCACCAGCCCTTGGCAGCATGATACAAGAGCAGCACAGGTAACAGTGCACACAGGACTAGGACTCAGTTCCCTTGTGTTTCAATTGGAGGGGGACTGGACAGCCCACCAGCACCACAGCTCTGCTCCAGGTGCGAGGAAGCAGCAAGGGGCTGTATTTGAAAGGCATTCCACCCTCCACATTGTGTGTGAGCTGGGCTGTGACTTCGATAAGGAAAACACTCACAATGGCACACAGGAATTCAGTCCCCAGGGCCTGTGACTCAAATGCAGAGTGGCTGAAGTTCCTCCTAGAGCCCTTTGCTAAAGTTCCCATTTTAAGGGGCATGTTCTATTAATAAGAACTGCTTTAAAAGCCTCTCCCCCGCTCCTGCCCTGAACAGCCTTTCTTGAGCTGTTGAGAGACTTTTCTAAGCCAATAAACTCAGTCACACACGTCCCAGGTACCTGCAAGACAACCTGAGCACAGCCAGATCCTTCCTTGCTCCCCAAAAAGGTGACTGCAACTGGCAGACCAAGCTCTCACTGGGATGTTTAAGTGCTCAATGCCAGCCACCCTGCCTGCTGGGGCTCGGAAGGGCTGAGGGATGCTCGTGCCTGCCCTGGATGGGAGAAGCAGGCACCTGCTCTCTAACAAGCTGAATTCCTTCCCTGCAGCCCAGCGCATTAGAGGGTAAAGCTAGGTTGAAACTAATCTGTGCTGGATTAGACCTGCCACCTTGATGCACGAGGCTGGACAATGTGATTGCGTTGCTTGAAAAGAGGGGAACAACCAAGAGGGGAGCCCAGAGGAGTGTTTCAGGCTGGAAGAGAGAAGTCAGCACTAGGACTCGGCTATCCTTCAGCAGCACATGTGCACTCAGTACACTGCCTGCCAGACCCGTATCCCAGTGAGAGCTCTGGGATAGAAACCAGCCAGGAAAACAGGGCTGGAGGGAGCTAAGTGTTAGGATGAGACAATGAGATTAAGCCTGATCGGAATTTGGCCTGATGGGTTTTATTAGGAGCACTTGACTGTTTTACAGCCTCAGGGCTCTTCAGTGCTTGGGAAACCCCCTCCCTGGCTCCAGCCACAGTATCAGCCCAAGTTTCTGTATCAGCTCTGTGTCAGGGAGGTGTGAGGCTGTTTGCTGCACTCCCCCACTGCCACATAGAGCTGGCAAAGCAGAGCAGCGTGGGGGTTGCTGCCCAGAGCACGATGGCTTCTGAAGATCCATGGGCATCTGCCACCCGTGCTATCTGCAGCTCAAACCGTCTCGTAGCGCTGAGCCAGCACACAGGGCAGCAAGGATGCAAACAAGCAGCTCTGTCAGCAGGCAGTCAGGTAGCTTGTTTCATTTTTGTCATCCAAACTTCACCCAAAGAAAAGCCAGAAGTGACGGCAGCTTAGGGGAGAGATAGGAACCTGTCCCCTGTACGGGAAGGGGAACAGCCGCGAGCCCTGGGACACAGCAGTGGCACACCAGCAGCGTCCCAGGAAGCACAGCTTCCCAGACTCAGTCCTACAGCTCCTACCAGCTTAAGGATTGTGTATCCACCTTGTGCCTGTGTGATGCTGGAGGACAGCTCCGGAGAAGCAGAAACTGCAGCAGTAGGTACAACACAGTCCCTTCATGCTCAGCCTAAGGGCCAACACCACCTGGGCTAGGGGAGATATGTCAGACCCACCTATACACCTTCTTGGTGCAGGCTGTGCTGTGTCTGCCTTCCAGCAGCAGGTTACAAAGGCTTCTTTTCAACCAAGTCCTCTTATTCTACACCTTATGCTGTGAGACCTCTTTTTCCACTCTTATTCCGCAGCACATCCTAATTTCTAGTTAATTGAGTAATTTCTAATGACTCAATTCCCTCTCCAGTGACCTAAACTTCACCTCTACTGTCTCACTGCTGTCTGGTGGAACATATTGGCACTTTTCATAGCTTAGTCAGTGTGAGGGCAAGGTGAGCCCATCTCCTCTGGACTCTCATCTTGTACAGAGATTTGATTTCCGCACTTGTAACACCAAGGTGCCACTGACTAAAGGAGCACCTAGAAGTGCTAGAAATCCCAGCACTGTTTGCTTCAAGGTTAAAACCTTCTTTTCACTCTCAGAACTGCTCTTAGCTGGGAGGGATGCCAACAGAACTGCCTCCACAGCCATGCCAAGCAAGGGACAGGGCAAGCCTGAAGCTCGGGGGAGAGGACCTTGCCTGACCCTGGCATGAAGGGCACAAAGCCCAGTGCACTTTGCACTAATCCAGGAGGTGACATTCCCCCTGCCCAAGGCTTGTGGGACGTCCAACCACCCTGGGCTACACATTCACCCGCTGTAATGAAAACCTAGGAAGACTGGAGTCAGCTCTGAGCAGCAGAAACTTCTCATTCCGAGAAGAAAAAGTTGAAGCGCTCTATAGAGCGGAGGGGAGGTTGAAGTCCTCCAGGAGAACAATAGCCCCCATTCTTGCTGGAACACGTTCCCAAAGGGAATTTCATAGCGGCCAGCCCCCAGGCGCCCACC
>VZTF01006314.1:1249579-1276802 GCA_013397755.1 Cnemophilus loriae | reverse complement strand
GCCGATGTGCGGTGCACGGGGAGGGAAGAGCCACCTGAGAAGGCAACACCAGGAGCGGAGCGGATGGAGAGCGATCCCCGCAGAAACCCCGCTTCCTCCTCCGGCCGGGTCCCCCTCTCCAAAGGAGCTTGGGCAGAGGGGTCGGCACCNCGCAGCCCCCTCCCCACTCCCCGCGGGGGTCGGGTCGGGAGGCGGCCCCAGCCCCACCTTGTTGATCTCCTCCAGCCGCCCGTCCTGCGGGGCCCTCCGCAGCCCCCCGCCGCTCGGCCGGCGCAGAGCCGCCATCGCACCGAGCCACCCCGCGCCCGCCGCCGCCTTAAATAGGGGCGGGCAGGGCCGGCCCGGGCCCTCCGCCCCCCGCCCTTTAACCCATTCCCCGCCCGGGAAGCGGGCGGGTAGAGGTGCCGGTGTCGCCCGGCTCTGGGAGGGCAGCGTGGCAGCGGCGGTGGGCTCAAGATACCCGAGCACGGCGGGGAGGCACCGCCGCTTCTGGGCTCCCCGCAGGATGGAAGGGACCGGCTCCCTCTGCCCGCACCGCCCGCCGGGCGCGGCTCCGGGATACCGGGGATCGCTGCGGAGCTGCCGGGGGAGCGGCACCGCCGCGCCGGTACCGGCGGCAGAGGGACAGGGGCGGTGTGGTACAGCCGCTTCCAGGCGCTGGATAAACCCTGGACCGCGAGCAGCGGGAAAAGGGATGGGCCGAGGCACAGCCACGGCCGAGGTGATGCGTGTCCCGGCCATGCGTGTCCCGGCCAGGGTCGCACGCCCCTGCGGTCTCAGCCTGACACCTTATGCTGAAAACATGTACTAACGTGGAGTATAGTGGGAATTGACAGACATTTGCCCCTCACCACCCCAAATGCAGCCGCATTTCAACCCCTGCTCTTTAAAAGCAGCAAGAGCAGGTGCAGTGTGCTCTCCTGCCGCCACGCACCCTGGATAGGCAGCTGTGTGTTATATTAAGAATTTTTAATGGATATAGCTCTAGGCAGGTGGCACCAGCTAAAAACACAGAGTTCCAGGGAGAGCAGGAGGCAGCGTGAACCACATCTTCAGCAGCAGGCACACGGCAGAGGCTTGACATTTCTGTGAGAGCAGCAAATCTGTGTGAGCACTGAAGATGTATAATTGTCCTCCCAGAGAGACGGTAAGTGGCCGTGGCTCCCTGCCTCTGGCCGAGCTGGATCGCACTGTGCTCTCACTGCTCCATGGTTTTGCTTTCCCAGAGCTGTCCTTGGGCAGCAGCAGAGGAGCCCCTGCCATTACACCCCCACAGCACTGCAGCTCTGGCACCCCACTCCTTGGGCAGCTTTTGTGCAGAATTAGAAGGGCGATGGCTTTGTTCTCAGTAGGAAAATCCTGTGTTCCTTCCAGGCCACTGGACCCACCAGAGATGTTGCTGGGGGAATTCAACATCGATGGCAGCAATTTTACATAAATTACACAAGACGTTAGCAAACTTGATTTGCAGCACTGTGAGCAGAAAAACATAGGTAAAACCGGTTAAAAAATGAAGCAAGCTCGAGCCTGGGGACTCGTTTCTGGTCTTATGGGAATGACTTCAGCTACCTGGAGTCACGGCACAGCCAGCACAAGATGGGCTGAGCCAGGACCTGGCCTGTCCTGCAGCCCAGCCCACATGGGAGCACAGGGGAACATAAATGCCTTTCCTTTAAAGGCAATACAGCCACTGACCTCTGCCACCCCTAGGAAGTGACACAGGCAGGAGCGGGTGTCCAGCTGTTCCCCATCCAGTCCACACTGCCTGCACAGCCTGGTGCCACCAGCCAGCTCCTCTCCAGTGGGGCACAGGTGCTAACGGGGGGCTGTAGGTGCCGCTGTTCTGACACCTGCCTTGCCTGTGTCTCTGCCACCCAGCCCCTGAGACTGGTGGCAATTGGCTGGTTTATAGCCATGCCTGCTGACATTCGGTGAGCCAAGCAGAGCTGGCTGCGGCCTTGTGTTACCCTGGAGCAGGGGAACAGCAAGACCTGAGCTCCTCTCATACTGAAGCAGGCTGAGGATGCCCCACCTGCCTGTTGGGAGCTGGGTGAGGATCCATCTTTGCCTCTGCTTTGTTTCTGCTCATTAATTCAGCCCTCCCTGCTGTGAACTCCCTTCCCTTGGGAAGCAGGCAAGCTGTATGCCCTCCGGTGCGCAGCTCTCTGCCTGGCTTCACCGGGATTAGCACGGCGGGGTCTGTGACCACAGCCTGTGAGCATGGCACTGCAGGGTGCCGTGCAGCAGGACCAGCTTCCAGCATGTGTGTGAGAGCCTCTCATATCCTGGGGCAGGAGGGATTGCCAGGCAGTACAGCTTGGGTACATTACATACTTGGTAAGCTGTCCCTGCCCAGAGCGCCGTGCTGTGGTGGGAAAGGAGAGATAGAGGAGATCTGTGAGGATTCTTTGTTCACTCTGCAGTGAGAAACCAGCCCTGGAATGGCTCCATATCCTGCACAGAAACATCGGTGGTCCCTGGTAGGTGGTGTCCCCCCATCCCGAGGACAGAGGCGGTGGCTGGAATCATGCTGGAGAGTGCTCAGGATGCAGAGCCTGAACGGATGTGGGAAAGGACCTGGGGTGTGACACTTTACAGAGGGCAGTGTGAGGAGCGGTGGGAGGGATTGATACTGGTGAATGCAGAGTGTCCTTCCCTCTGCCATTCCCTGTGCAGGGTGGGGCACAGAGGGGATGTGGCAGCAGCCAGAGACCTGTCACTTCGAGCAGCTCTCAGGAAGGCTCCGCAAAATGTCCTCCAAGTTCTGCTTGTCGGCCCGGATCTCAGCCAAGTCGCTCTCAAATGCTTGGATCCTCTCCTGCTGCCGTGCTGCCTCCTGCTGCAGCCGGCTGAGCTGGCCGGCCAGGGGTCCCGGCGTGGCCAGGCGCAGCCACAGCTGCTCCAGCTGCAGCCTCCCGGCGCTCAGCACTGCGTCCACCTCCATGTCCTGCTCCAGGTTACCTGAGCAAGCGGGGAGAGGACATGGGTGAGAGCAGAGAGCTGGACAGGAGATGTTCTGAGTGTAGTCCATGGCACCAGACAAACTATAGGGAGTGGGTGCAGCAGGGCATGGAGGCTTTGCAGCTTCTCACTGATCACAGAGAAGCAAACAGAACAGTGGCTCCAGGCAGGGCCTGGGCACTTCTCTCTCTTACAAATGGGTCATGGTTTCTATCCTTCTGCAAAATTTCTTGGATGCAAGAGTCCTGGAATGCTCAGAAATATACCCAGTTGAGGAGCTGGAGCAAGACCAACCAGCAACAAGTAGCAAACCCAGTCTAGCACAGCCCTCAGCGCCAAAAGGACTTTGCCAGCCTTGCTTCCCCTAAGGATCCCAAGAGAGATCAGTGTACCCAGACCAGACATGAGCACACACATTCAGCAAGCCCCAATTCATTCTTCATGAGGGTTTTCCTCAAGACATGAGCCTCAAAGAAGCTTTGCTGAGATCTTGGATGGTCTCAGCCAAAGGGCACCCAGGTCAGTGTGGACAGCCATTAAGCAGGAGTACCAGTGAGCAGGAGAGCCCTGGCCCCCAAGAGCCCAGCCCTTTCCCCGGAACCCGCACCCCATTTCCCCCCAGGTCTCACCTAGGCTGTTCAGCAGGTTGTTCAGGGTCGCGATGTCTGACATGAGCGAGCCCCGGGCTTCCTGGAGACTTTTTGCCATCTCACTCACCTCTGACCCCACCTTCCAACAGAGACAGAGACCCAGATCAGGGACGCCATTGACCCTTGGCTGGATGGTAGAGGAGATCCCAGGAACATCCCTAAGGCCTTGTCCCTACAGTGGAGCTCACATGCCGGGTTGTTCCCTATGCTTTGGGCTGTTGGCAAAGCCTCTTCCAGGCTCCAGAGGACGCAACCTGCCCAAGGGGACCCAACTGACCTGCTGTGCTTCCTCCAGGTCCCCCCTGAGCTTCTCAGCCATGTGCTCCTGCTGGGAGAGCTCCCACTGTGTCTCATTGGCACGCGTGGTGAGCTGGCTGGCGTGTTTGAGGGCCTGTTTGCTCTCCTGCAGCACAGTCCGTGCCCTCTGCAAAGGGATGGAGATGGGAATAGTCACCTGGGGACACGCAGCCCTGCCTGCAGCAGCCTGGGCAGGTGATGGCTGCCAGCCTGGCCACGCCCAGCAGCTCCACTCCACATCCCTCAGCTCGGACCTTGGCACTCTCCTCAGAGATTTGCTCAGCCTCCCCAGCTGTCCTCTGGGCTGCAGTGGAAATGGACAGGGAGTTTCCCAGTGTCTTCTCTGCCTGTTTAATCTTCCTCTGAGCATCCACCATCACTCTGTCCCGCACAGTGGCCATCCTCCTCCTCAGGGCAGCCTGACCCTTCCGATGCCCCAGCACCTTCCTCATGCCTATGGGAACAACCTGGCCATCACCAAAATATCCACTTCTCCCCTTGTGACCTGGTGAAAGCCAGGTTGTGGGTGGAGATGCTCTGACTGGTGCCTTTTACCTTCCAAGCTGGCCAGGAGGGACTCGGCATTGGAGAGCACAGCTTTTCCTCGGGAGACAGCTGTGGTGGCCATGTCATGGGCAGAGCCAGCCTGGTCCCGCAGCTGAGAGAGGAGAGGAGGAGTGAGGCTGGGGAGTGGGTGAAGAGCTGCACCCAGCTGGGGAATGTGGGTCTCAGCCCGCTCCTGTTTGGCAGGTGAGCTCCTAGGGACATCTGGGAGCCCAAGGGAAGATGTCTCCCAAAACATCCTCTCCCAGCTCCCTGGCTGCAGGCATGGTCTCTCCAGTCGCTGGAGCAGCAGGGATGGGGCTCCCCATTCAAGTGACCAGCAATTACCTGCTCGAAGCCACGAGTTCTCTGCAGCTCCAGGCGCAATCCAGCTGCCAGTGTGCGGGATGCCTCCACAGCCTGCTGAGCCAACGGCTCCTGGGCCGCTGCTGCCTGCTCCAGCACTGCCAGGTCCTGTGCCAGGTCTCCAGCCGGCACTGGCAGCACCTGCTGCAGGGTCAGGGATGCCAAAGGCTCCATGAGATCATCTCCCAGCTCAGGAGGCAGCCCTGGTAAAGCAGGAGGTAGGGATGCCAGCAGGAGCTGTAGCTTGGGCGCTGCTCACCTGCCCCAGAGCAGCCACCTGCAAAAGTCTCTCGGCCAGGTCAGCATGTGCCTGTTCCACAGCTGTCAAAGCTCTCCTGGCCTCCACTGCCACCTCTGCCATGCCAGCACCCAGGTCCTCCTGTGCCCGCTGGATTTCCTCGTACCTACAGGGACAGGACACTGCTGTCAGCCAGGGCCCTCTGGTCCCTCAAAGGATGGAGAGGACAACTTGAGACCTGGCCCTGGACATGGATGTAGCAGGAAGTTGCAGGGGCTTTTCCTGAAACACTCCCAGTACACAGCGCTCTGTCCCTTTGCTTTACAGCACTGCGGTGCAATGAGTTTGAAGGTGCTCAGCACGTGCCTGTTGGGCAGGTGCCAAATCACCGTGGCCAAGTCCTGTAATAGGGACCTGGCCAGAGGAAGGGGGCTGTGGTGCCCTGCCAGCCCTCCTTGCTGCCAGCCCCTCACCCGGCCTCCAGCTCGCGCTGCGCATCCCGCGTTGCGTTCCCCTCCAGCAGGCTCCGCAGGAGCTCCGAGCTGGCGTTGGAGGCATGCAGGGCTCTCCTGACCACTGCCTCCACCTGTGCCATGGAGTCCTTGTGGCTGCAGGGACAAGGACACCCAGAGACAGGATATCAGGATTGGCCTCCTGGCAAAGGAGTGAGCCCTCTGCATCCCTGGCTGGGCTGACAGCCTCCTCTGCCTGTTCAAGTCTTACCTCTTAGACAGAGCCCGAGCCTCCAGTGCCCAGTGGCTCCAGTTTGTGGGCTGCTGTGGGATTTCCCAGGGAATCTCCTTGAAACGCAAACAGCAGCACTGAGACTCCAGCAGGGAGCAGGCACCCCTGGACCCTGCCAGCCCAGCGCCACCAAGAAACTCCCTAAGGGCTGGAGCAAGAAAAATAGCTCCTCTTGACCCAGCTGCAAGGAGGCCTATACCCACATGGACCCCAGGCTTTCCCACTCACCCACTCTGCTGATCATATCCCACCCCAACAGTCCTGGGGGGCACATCCCACTGCCCCCCAGGATTGCCACCAGCCCCCTCAGGAGCCCAGGGCCACTGAGAGCCCACACCATGGTAGCCAGGGTGTCTGTGGCGTGCAGGATCTCCTGCTGTGTTGACTGCAGCACGGTCCTGATCTCTGACAGCAGGATGCAGGTCTTGGGGGGTCCGTGATCAGAGCAGCTGGTGGCCCAGCTGGCATTGGTGAGACGTCCTTGTGCAATGTTCAGTGCCCCTGCCAGCTGCCCCACCTGTACCAAGAGGGTGGCCCAGGCACCTGCAGGCATCACAAGCAGCTCGTTGCCCATTGGGGTTGCTCAGGGCTCCCTGCTTCCCTGTGAGGCTGCCCCATGCCCCAGCCCCTGCCTCACACCTCCTAATGAAAGGGCAGTACAGTCCCTCTGGGTGCTCAAGAGGCACCCAGGAATTCAGCACCCAAAGGGCACCCATGTGCTGGTGCTCAGCCCCCAGTAATGCCCATTACTGCCTGCTCCAAGACCTCAGGGGTGTGAGCATCCCTGCAGTGCTCTGTCCTCCCTAAAAGGCATGTCCCCTCCACTGCCCTCCCCTCAGGTCATCCCATCACCCAGACTGAGCCCAGTGCTCACCTGGGACCTCCTTGCACCCACCCAACATGTGACAGCACCCTGAGGGAGCAGAGAGTCCCCAGAGGGGTGAAATGGATGGAAGGAAGGAGAGTCCCCTGTACCTCTCAGGAGGTGTGGGCTGGGCAGCCCATCTCCCCGGGGTGCATCTCCCAGCATGGCAGACTGGCCCAGGCGGGTGTCACAGCCTGGTTTCTGCAGCCATTCCTCCATCTCCTGCAGCCTGGCCTTCAGCCGGTCAGCCTGCGGGCAAGACACCGGGGGACATGCGGGGACAGTGAGGCGCTGCAGGGGTGGGGTGCTGTGCCTGCCTCAGCAGTGCACAGGCTGTACCTCATCCTTCACCAGCCCGTAGCAGGCAGGACACTGCTGGCAGCGGGAGCTCAGTGGGTCAAGGAAGAAGTTGGCCTGGCACTGGTCACACTTGTAGCCCACAAAGCCGGGGTGGCAGAGGCAGGTGCTGTTCTCGTGGCACTGTGGGGTGACGGAGCCCAGCGGGGAGCAGTTGCAGGCTGCAGTGGTGGCAGAAAGGCATCACACTGTGACTGCCAGCCCTGCTTTAGGGACAAAGACGCAGTCCCCATCCCCATTACCTCGGCAGCCCCTGGCAGAGAAGCCAAAGAAGCCGTGCTGGCATCGGTCACATTTCTTCCCTGTGACACCCGGTTGGCAGGAGCACTGCCCCGTCAGCACGTGGCACCCACTCTCCCGTGACCCTGTTGGGTGGCACTCACAGCTGGCATGAGAAGTGAAGGGTCATAAGCAGGCAATCAATGCAGAGAGCAGAGATGGGAACATGGAGCCACTGCTGTCCCCTGGCAGCCCCATGCCGTGCCCCACATACCTCTTGCACCCCACGGTGGGCTCCAGGCCGTAGTAGCCGGGCTGGCACTGCCCACAGGCTCTGCCTGTCACATGTGGGAGGCAGTGGCACTGGCCCGTGCCAGGATCGCAGCCCTCCAGCCTCGGGTCTGAGCCGTTGGGGTTGCAATCACAAGCTATGAGAAACAAAACAGCTCTTAAATCCCAGCATGGGGCTGGTGGATAGGACTGCAGGAATGGGGCACTGGGGCTGAGCTCCTGACAACGTGGAGAGCCACGTTCCCCCATCAACTAGGGCTCCAAGACAAAGAGGCCCTGCAGGCCAGAGTCTCTCTGGGGAAGGATGGCAGTGGAGCAAGAGGGCAAAGGATATTCTGGAACACCTGGGGGTAAGCTGGACCATCCAGCAGCCCCTAAACCTGCTGGGCATCCCCTTCCACCCTCTGCCTTCACTGCTGGGAGGAATTTGGCTGCAAGTGAGCTGTCCCCAGGGGCTGTACGTACGTGCACACTTCCCAGCAGGGCTGAGAGCCAGTGCATCGCCGTAGAAGCCCGGCCGACACCTCTCGCAGTGGTCGCCCATTGTGTTGTACAGGCAGCGCAGGCATCGGCCAGACACGGGGTCACAGTTCCCCACGGCATTGAGATCCACGTTCCCGTGACACTGGCAGGGCTCGCAGGGATGCACGGGACCTCTCTGCCCCAGGGGGTCCCCGAAAAACCCGTCATCACAGAGCTCACAGCGTTTTCCTGGGGAAGGTGAAAAGGTGGGGAGGATCCGGCCGTGCCAGCGCTGCCCACAGCCCCTGTGCCCACCCACCCCCAGCCTCACCTCTCTGGCCCGGGGGGCAGTGGGTGCAGACCACCTCCCCACTGCTGGGCACCTCGGTGCAGGGCGAGCGGCCGGGGCAGGGGCAGGGCTTGCAGTCATCAGAGCGCCCTACGAAGGGGTTGCCGTAAAACCCGGGGCTGCAGCGCTCGCAGGAGGGACCCTCTGTGTTGTGCAAGCACCGGCAGTGCCCTGCGGGGAGGAAAATGGAGCTGAGGGTCTGCGGAAACCCAGCCCCGAAAAACAGCAGGGACTGCGGGAGGGATAGAGAGCCCAGCGCTGAGCACGGCAAGAGGGATGTGCAGCTCCAGCCGAGGGCTTGCACATCTCCAACCAGTACTCGGGACGTTCTCCCTCCCTGCCCTGTCTTTGCTCGAAGGAGGTTTTGGAGAGGACACGGAGGCCACAGCGACGCAGGGACGAGGCAGCGCTGGCACAGGCAGCACCGTCAATGTGTGCGGAGGCTGCCGGCGCCTGCCGTAATCCACAACACATTTCTCAGCGTCGAGGCGCGTCCTTTCCAGCCTGTCTTGGAAAACACGAGCAGCCGGCCCGGCACCCACCGGGGAGCATCTCCTCCAGAGCGAGCCGAGCCGGTGAGTCAGCCTTCCGAAATCGGCTGTGAGGAGGAGAGGGAGGAAGAGGAGGAAGAGTGCTCAAGGAACCCCCCACCTCCAGGCAGATGCTCTGCTTCACTGGAGAGAGAGGAGTCAGAGGGAGGATTTTCCCACATGTTTTGTGGGGTCGGGTCATACCAGGAGGGCTGCGCAGGAGGGGGTGTTATTCCATTTTCCCAACATCCAGGCAGAGTCAGACGATGGAAAAGAAAGAAAAAGCGGGTGGCAGGAAGAAGTGGAAAAATAAACTAAAGGAAGTGCGCGGGCTGGCAGCGCCCAGGCCGGAACATCAAGAGCCTGGCCCCATCCCTGGGGATTGCGCAGTCGGCGGCGCCAGCCCCGGCTCTGCGGGATGAGGGCGGGTTTGCAGAGCTGCCGCTGTGTTTCCGCGGGCATGGCATGGGCATTCGCCGAACACGATGCCTCCTCATCCCGCCCATACATCATTGTTGCTCCCCACTGAGGAGAACCAGCCACCGAGGGCTTGGGCTGGCAGCACGAGAGCTGGCTCCTCTGGTGTCTTCCCTCAAGCCTAGCACCGCTGTGTTTTCCTGCTTTTTTCCTCGTTTCTCTGCTCGGGTTCACCCTCAGTTTGCAGATTCCAGAGCTGTGCCCAGTCCTGATCCTCTCATCGGGCAGTGATGCTGCCTGTGAGACCCAGCCTAGCAAAACTCTCCCTGCTGCCCTGACCCCTGCTCCTCCATTCCTCGGAGGACCAGCACGCTTCCCTTCTCCTCCTTAAAGGTCATCAAGTATCATGAAAAATGCTCCTCTAATTATAAATTGCCACCATTATTGCACTTCATTAATTAATTATCTTTGTCTTTGCAGTTATGAATCCTGTCCCTACAACCTCCCAAACAATTCAACTTGCAAATTTTGGGAACCACAACCTCTCCAATGCTTCCATCAGAACGAGCAAAGACATGGATTTGTCACCCATGCATGGAACGACAGGTGAGTGGGGGGGCCGGGATGTGCACACCTGTGAGGGGGTGACAGTCCCCATGCTGGTTGCAGGTGCAGGGCACGCAGCTGATGAAGGGGCCACCAAATGGGATCTCCCTCTTGAATCCAGGTGCACAGGACTGGCAGAACTGCCCGGTGTATCCCATGGGACACGTGCATTCCTCCACCCAGCCCGCCCGTGTGCCCGGCCCAGGGCGAGCAGACGTGAGCTGGACCTCGCTCAGGGACAGCCTGCCTGTGAGAGGGGAGAGCGGTGTGGGAATGGGATGGTGCATCCTCTGCTCTGAAATGCTCCAGACAGGCACAGGAGACCCCAAAATACCTCCTTGAGAGCCCAGGGGTGTTCACAGAGAGGAGGCAGCCCCTGCCCCAAAACACCTCCTTACAATCTCTCTTGTCCCCTAGAGCCTGACGCTGCTTCGATGTCTCCAGCCCCACCCCAGTTTGGTCCCCATGGGGGTCTTTTGTGGAGCCACCCACCTCGCACGGGGCCGGGGCTCACACGGAGGTGGAGGGCAGTCAGGTTGGAGAGCAGGCGCTGGAAGCTGAAGGCCGACAGCAAAGGCTCCGCACCCTCCTCTGCCTCGTGCAGCCTGTTGGAGAGGCAGTGTGGGAGGCAGGACAGGGCCAGCCTGAGCCAGGTGCTGCAGGACAGCTTGGCTCCTGACTGGGACCTGGGCACAGCACAGTTAAATCCCCGAGGGGGGCAGAGTGGGGCTGAACCCCCAGTACAGGGCAGCCCAGACAAATCAGATGCTGTGCCCTAGACCCCACTGAGGCTCCCCAAAACGCTGTAATGGGTACCTGAAGCTGACAGCCTGCTTTCCACGCTGGGGCTGGCTCTTGCTGCTGGACATGGTGATCTCCATCCCCTCACCCTCCAACAGCAGCTGGACCTGGAGCAGGGGTGCCCTGGTTTCTGTTCTGGTCCCATTCTCCACTCCCAGCAGCAGGGACAGGAGCTGCCCATAACTGAGGCACTGGTTCTGCAGAAACTTCTCTGCGAGGGGAGAGACGAGCAGAGTCTGTAGGACACGGAGGCACCGGCTCTGCCAGGACTGCCAGTGCAGTCCTATTCCCACCACCATCATCAGGAGCCACAGTCACCCTCCTAGAGTGGTGCTAGCACCAACCTGCCCTCCTGGGGTCCTGGCCCACTGTTCCCACACCCCCCACCGTCTTCTGCTATGGAAACATGCTCAGCTCTGGAATGGAGCCCAGTGCCTCCTGCACCAGTACAGCAGTGGGATGAGAGCACCAGGGAGTCCTCACAGCAGAGCAGCCCCCCAGGGACCCAGCACACACAATACCTGGTGCAAGAAAATCCACTGGCTCCTCTCCATCCCACTCGGTGATGATCTCCCCGCCAGCCCAGCGCAGAGGCAGGCTTGTGGTGCCTGGAGCTGTGGCAGCCCATCCCTCCAGCCCTGTGTGACAGGACACAGTGACAGTGCACAGCTAAGGGAGCAGAGAGTCCCCCTCGCACAGCTCCAGCAGGGTGCTGCTTTTAGGGGCTCTGTCCCTCCTCCCAACACTCTCTCGAGTCTTGGAAGGGGCCAGCACTTTTTAACACCCTGCATCGCTTGGGATCTGTGCTCTCATGCACTGGAGGGTGGCCTTAACCATCTCTCATCTGTTTATTTTCTTAGATTTGAAGGAAATTATTATCTTTAAACTTTTGCCCTCCTGTCTGTGCTGCCATTCTAGCATTATTGTGGGCTGGCGAGCACAGGAAGCCTGAGGAGAGATGCTGGAGAAGCCCAGAAGAGACGGGGTGTAATTGCATTAAGTTGGTTTCCTTAAGAAACCAGTTAAACTCCCCCCCACTGCCCAGGGTTAGTTATTTCTTCCAGCCCTGCAGGACAAACACTTGGAAGTCTCTTGAGTGGGCTGTGCTCTGTTATCAAATCATCCCCAATTTGGACTCTTTCACCCAGTATAAGAAAATTCCATCTGATCCTCCTCCACTGTGGACTGGGGAGTGTTTTGGGGAGCGGGGCTTTAGGAGGGTGCCGTGGTTGCACCTCAGCTCGGAGGTTGCCAAACCAGTCCCCAAAGAAGCAGCCCCAAACTGGCTGTGTGAAGGGTGGAAAAAAAGACTCGGTTTAAAGCCTGGCTCGGTTTCAAGGCCGCGGAAGACATTCCAGCAGCACAGCAATTGGCAGCGCGGTTTAAAGGCAATTAAGATCCACCCGTGCCTGGCGCATTCGGATCCATCTGGGAACAGGCGAGGCAGAGCGGGGTGCCTGCCGTGGGTGCCCGTTCCTGTGGGGCGCGGCGGGCGGGGGCTGCGGTGTCCCCGCAGCGGGGCTGCACACGCCGGGATGCGCGGCAGATGGCAGGGTTTCCCCGAGCACCCCGCACGCATCCAGCCTTGCCAGCAGCCGGGCAAAAGCACCCTCATCCCGCTCTCCCAGCCGCACTGTCACATCCCAGCCGAGCATGGGGAGAGGTGGGAATAATTGGGAAAGTTCCCAGCAGGCTCCATCCTATTATTTTTTATCTTTCTGTGCTCCTGCAGTCCCTGGTGTGGTAGAGTGTCCGTGCCTGGCCCCACTGCCCTCCCTGAGCCATGCACAGCCCCAGGAGCAGGTTGGCATAGAGGGATGCCACGGGGTGTCGCAGAGAGCCTGTCCCCATGGAGCTGGGGGCAGAAGCAGAGGTTTAACAGTAAAACAGGGGCAAGCCAGAGAAAACCCTCTCCACCCATCACCACCACTTAGCTCCAAAGGGGGGTGCTCAGCCCCAAAGAGGGACACTCAGCCACGTCCTTCCCAAACTTTTTTGGCTGAAATTGGCAAAGCAGCGCCCTCCGTTTCACCCGGGGCTGGGGGGGAGGGGGGTCGTTACCTTGGCTGAAGTCGGAGCGGATGTGAATCTCCTCGTAGCCATCTGCCGCCCTGCAGGCGCTGGAGTGGCCGTAGCAGAAGCAGCTGGTGCAGCCGATGGGGTTGTGGGGCTGCAGGTTAAACCAGCCCGGCTGGCACCTGGGCACAGGGAGGAAACGGGAGTATGTTGCACATGGCAGGCAAAGCTGCAGGGAACCACGGCAGTGTCCCGGGGTGGGACACTAGTGACAGCTCCTTGTGAGCCCAGGCCCAGTGGTCCAGAGGAATGCAGCCCCACAGCCTTGCCACCAAGTCCAAGACTGGAAAGGGACAGTGTTCCTGTCCCAACGCCAGGGCCACGGTGCTTACCTGTTGCAGAAGTGCCCCTCCACCCTCTCCTTGCAGGTGCAGTGCCCCGTGTTGGGGTCACAGGTGCCCACGCTGCCCGCGGGGTCGCAGGTGCAGGGTCTGGATGGGGTGAGATGAAGGCAGGAGGTGAGCCCCGGTCCCATCCCGCTGCTCCTGCCCAGGGCCGGGTTCCTCCTCACCTGCAGCCACCTTCGCTGAGGCTGTGGTAGCCGTCCTTGCAGCGCTCACACTTCCAGCCCGTCACGTTGGCTTTGCAGACGCAGGTCCCCGAGCTGTCGCACTGGGGCTGCAGGGAGCCTGTGGGGACCCCGGCCAGCCCTGAGGCTCAACCGCGAGGACGGGGAATATGGGGAAACCCCGAGCAAGGGAGAACCCACCAAAACCATGCGTCCCAGCAAACCCCAGCTGGGGCAGTAGTTTTGCAGCCGGAGCCCGGCTGGGCACAGCCCCACGCACCTGCGGGGTGGCAGTGGCAGGGCTGGCAGGCTCCCTGCGGCTCCCAGCGGTAGTAGTTTTGCCTGCAGCTCTCGCAGTGGGGCCCGGCCGTGTTGTCGCGGCAGTTGCGGCAGTGTCCCCCGTGCCCGCTGCGCCGGAACAGCTCCCGGTCGTAGAAGCACTCCTCGGAGCGGCCGCTGCAGTTGCAAGCTGGGGGAGAGGCAGGAGGACGGGTGAGGACCTGGCAGGCACTGGAGATTCCGGCAACCTCCTGTGAGGTCGGATGAGCCAGAGGGACCCCTTGGCTCAGCAGCGAGAGCTTTCGGCAGTGCCTTTGCCCTTGGAAGCAGAGGTGGGTGCAGCACCGTGCACGGAGCAGATGGCTGCACTCGTGGGGTAAAGGGAATGGGGAGTACTCGGGGTGCTGCTGGGAAGGGGAGCCCCGGGGTACAAATCCTCCCTCCCTCCCTTCCCCCCAAAGTGGAGCAGGTGCAGGAAGGGCAGGAGGTGCCAGGTGAGCTGATGCAGCACCAGCGCAGCCCACCAGGGCCAGCCCGGGAGATACTCACGGAGGCACTCGTTGGCAGCCTCGGCCGTGCCCCGCGCCCAGGGCCGGTCCTGGTAGAAGGGCTGGCAGCGCTCGCAGTCGGTGCCGGCCGTGTGGTGCTGGCACACGCAGACCAGCTGCCCGGCCTCGTCCGGCGCGCACTCGCTGGCGTGGCCGTTGCATTTGCACCTGCGGCGAGACCCAGGCGCGGGGGAGCCGCTCTGAGCACCGGTGTGGGCAGCAGCAGCAGCGGGACGGTGCCCAGGCTGTGCAGTGTGTGACCTTGCTACTGGGCTGGCTGTGGGGTGAGAGCAGCTCAGGCTGTGCTGGCCTTGAGGCCGCCCATCGTGTCCCCGAGGTGCTCCCAGCCTGGCCAGTCGGGAGGTCACATGCCGAGCGTGGCCCATGCTAACCGGCTCCAGCTGCTGACCCCGGAGGTGGGACAACAGCTACGGGTCTGCCGGCCGGCTGGGAGCTGTCCCAGCCCCGCTGCCTGGGGCAGACAGCGCTCTCAGGGATGGGGAAATTTTCCACTTCTCCCAGCTGGGGAAGGGCATGTTCAGCACAGCCCACGGGAGCACCAAGTGGGTGCCACCTGCACCTCTACCCCACATCTGCTGCCCTTTTCCTCTAGCAGCTGTTCCAGCTTCTCTGCCTGTGGCCATGCTGACTCCAGGCTCCTCCACCAGCCTCTGCAGCTTCAGGTCATCTTTGCACTAGAACTCCAAGACTCCCCTTTTGCAGTGCCCAGGGACCAGCAGGGTCACAGGAGGAGCAACACAAGCCCCAGTATCATTAAAAGCCATTGGGCTGGGAGGGAACAAAGCAAATACAGCTGGTGGCACATGGAGTGGGCTAGTGGGGGAAAGACAACCTTTCTGCACAGCTGAGAGGGCTCCAGGTTTAATCACCCATCTCTGCACTTCTAAGTCCAGTTTGCACGTGGAGGAAACCACATCTGAGCAGTTTGCCCCAAAATCACAATTCAGACAAGACTGAGGTGGGGAGCAGCTGCCCTAGTCCCACAGCCCCAAGAAGGTCCCGTGCTCCTGCCTGGCTGCACCTCACCTGCCACCGACGGAGAAGTCGGATATGGCATAGTAGTACGACTGCAGCACCTTGGGGTCCTTGAAGATGTCGTCCCCGAAGGTGTTGAGCCGGTTCAAGGAGATGAGCAGGTCAGTGACTGTCACCCACTCCTGCAGGGGGCATTGGAAGGCACCTTGGTGGAGAGGTCTGGGCCACCAGCTCCCACCCAACTGGGACACATCCTGCACCTTTTCAAGCAGAGATGCAGGGCATCGCCAGTGCTTTTACCCCGGGTGGGTGTAATAATGCCTTTGATCCCAAGGATCCATGCACCACCCCACTCCCACCCTGGTGGCACCTGCAGCGCGGGGCTTCCGTCAAAATTGTAGGCGCTGGGCCGTCCCTCCAGGGTGGAGAAGGCCACGTTGCCCCCGCTCAGCGGGGAGATGTCACTGAACTCGTCGCTGCAGAAGGCCACCTGCTCGTCCTCGCCTGGCCGCAGGTAGTGCCGCGGCCGCTT
Source organism: Cnemophilus loriae (assembly GCA_013397755.1). Taxonomy (NCBI): domain Eukaryota; kingdom Metazoa; phylum Chordata; class Aves; order Passeriformes; family Corvidae; genus Cnemophilus; species Cnemophilus loriae. Next base: position 1,261,167 of record VZTF01006314.1, on the reverse strand, counting down.
CCCGTAGGTCTTCTCGCAGGACGCGCTGTAGAACTGGAAGGGCACCCAGGGCCCCCCGGCGCGGCTGCGCTTGTAGATGGCGAAGCTCTCGGGGCGGCTGGTGTGGAACTTCAGCCGCACGTAGGTGATCTCGTAGGCTTTGCCTGAGGACAGACCCACCATGCTGCGACCCTCTGCCCACCACCCGATGGGCACCACAGCCTGAATCATCCCAGCAACATCCTGCAGCACCCACCACAGCTAAAAACAGAGAAATCACCACCCAGCTGCCCTTAACCAGCTCCTGCTTGGTGCAGCCCAAACCTTGTCCAGATCCAAACTCGCCCAAATGCAGTGCCCACCCCTGGTGTGGGGGCACTGGGTGGGTTGCACGGGCAAGGAGCAGTTCCAAATCCAGGCTCCACCCAGCAGCTGTGGGGGAGGGTTAGGCCCACAGCACTGAGAGCATCCCCAGGGCAGTGGTGCTTTAGGGATGGAGAGCTGGAAAGGGTCAAGGCCAATCCCTTCCCAGGGAACTGCATGCCAGGACCCAGCATCGCTTCCATTTTTGCTGGGATGAAGACAAAGAGAGGCCACCAATCCCTGGGGTGTCCAGCGAGCTCTGAAAGAGCTTGAAAGAATTAGCAGAAAGGAAAAGAGAAAACACCAAAGTGAACATCAGACCAACTTAATTGCCAGAGATGAAGGACCAGCTCAAAGCCTGGATTGCTCCATAACAGCACCACTCCTGACAGCACAAAACAATTAGCTGCAAGGTTTTGGCTTTATTTGAAAAGATAATGAGTTGGGAATGTTAGAGGGGTTATTCCGGGACTAGGAAAACAAGCCTTTAATTGGGCCCATATGAATACTGTCGCGTATGTGCTGCGACTTTGCTGCGGGGGAGCCGAGGCAGCCGGCTACCAGCGCTGGGGAAAGCAGCTGCATCCCATCAGGGCTGCGGGAAGCGCCCAGCAGAGTGCCTGGAGAGGGGGACAGACCCACTCCCAGCCCGCCCGGAGGTGACGAGGGCCAAGAAGGGGCTGCAGCTGGGCTGTCCCACCCTCGCCTTGTGCCTCTCCCCTCCCTCTGGGGCCGCTGCGGGCTGGTGACAGCGGGGTGTCCCTGTCCTGCAGCCCGTGCGGGGGGGACGCCTGGCAGGCGCCGGTTCCCAGACAGCGCGGTCCCAAGGGGGATGTCTACCAAAGCAGCGAGGTCGGGGCCGTCACCTCCCGGAGCAGTTTCCTCTGGGAGAGGAAGGGAACGCAGTGCTGTGTCAATAAACCGCCCCTGCCCCAAGCGGCCCCGCGCGAGGGGAGGGGACGGCCAGGCTGGGGGAGCCCCATTTTGGTGCCTCCAGCTGGGATGATGGAGGAGATTCACTTTTCTGAGGAATTTTCATGAGGGATCGTGTGCTTTTCCCAGATAGGCTTTTTAATCAGCCAATTTCTCCTCAGGAAAAAAAGATCCAGAAAATAAACCAGGCTGGTTGTCTCCTCTTTGCTGCCCAGGTGTGACACATCCCAAAGCCAGATGTGCTACAGGATAGTGATGCTGCGAAGGGTGCACAAGCAGCACCAGGACCCCTGGGTGCTCTCCCAGCTGTGCTGTCACCTGAACAAAGTGTGCACCTGCCTCCCCCAGAGCCCAAACTGCAGTTTGTACTGCTCTGGGGCTCTAAGAGGAGAATTAGGGAGAGGAGGAAAGGAGCATGTGGGACAGTCGTGTCACCTACATGTCCTGTCATCTCTAGCCCCGCCAAACCTCAGCCCCGGGCTCTCATCCCACAGGAAAATCAGAGTCAGAGTAACAGATGCAGATACTGCCTGATCTAGACACTCCAAAATGAGCCATTGGCATTCAGATTGCTTCCTGAGGAGCCCCGGTGTCAGTTGCCTTTGCAAGCCGCGGATATTTTGGGTTCCTTCCTGACGTCTGACAGGGCAAATGCAAGAGCTGTGGGCACTCGGGATGATCGACCAGCTGCAAGCCCAGTGCACCATAACAGCATGGCTAGAACCTCACGGGGAGGAGAGATTTAAAGGAGCATAATCTAATTAACGCCAATCAACAACACGCAGGTAAACACGGGTCTTGTCCAAGTCATCCCACGTCTTACTTAATAAGCTCCCCAGGTAACCACGCTGGAGAACGTACAAGAGGTGTGACTGAGCAAGACAGGCAGGCTGGGGGGACACACTACAATGGGTTGAAACACCCAATTACTCGGCGGAGCTCGGGAGCAAGGACTCAGCCCAGGCTGCATTCCAGGGGGCTGCAGGGGCCAACTGGGCTTTTCCTGCTTAACCCGAGTGAAAGCGTTAAGGCAGCAATAAAAAAAGTCTGTGGCTGGGACAAGAACAGGGCCCAGCGACTGCGGGAAAGGTCAGACAATGATGTGCCAAGCACCAAAATGGTACATTTTAGCTTGGCAATATACGGGAGCCATGCAGGAAGAAGGGTACAACTGCAGAGGATGCTCCAGGCTCATGAAGGGCTATAGGCACAGGCTGGAAGATGAGCTCAGTGCAATGCTTTGGCCTTGGCTGTGTTAACACAGCAGGGCGGTCACAGGGACTGGACTCCACAGGAAACCCGAATGTGGGGTCCAAGAGGGACCACAGAGGAGCCAGGGAAGAGCTGGAAGAAGGACAGAGATGCGGAAGGAAGCCCCGAGGCTTGCAGAGCCCACACATGTCGCTGTGCCGAGCTGGGACTGGTGGCCACAAAGTCGCCCGGTGGCAGCTGGCTCAGCCACACAGGCTGCATTCGGGTGGTCTGTGCCCCGGGTCACACGCGAACGGATTCGGGACAATCTGACAGCCCGCGTTAGATGGACAAGAGGTCGGCAAATCCCCTCTGTCAGGGCTGGCAGGAGCAGGGAGTGAGGATGGCAGACTCCTCCGGCACCGCTCCTCGTGCCCGGCGGGGAGCCCAGCCCGGGGACAGGACCAGATGTCCGCCCGCTCGCAGGGGGCTGGGAAAGCAGCGACCTCCACCCGGCCAGGCAGCGCCCGCGTCACTGCCGGGGCAGGCACGGACCCTCCACTGCCACCCCGACCCCGCTGGGTCCCACCAGCACGGCTCCGTGCCACGCTGACACTCAGCTGTCCCCTCGCCACGCTCGGCTGTCCCCTCGCCAGCTCCAGCCGCAGCCCCTCCACTACCCGCCTTCGGCATGCAGATGGCAGGAGACTGCAGAGAATGAAGATTTTACAGCGCTGGCCAACAGCCAGGAGAGTTTAGATGGCAGGAAAACGTTATAAAACCTTTTTAAAATGCCAGGCATGCCCCTTGGGTTTAAGTACCCTCCAAGTGGGCGGCTTGCACAGTATTTAAGACACAGAGGGTCAGATGCCAGCTGGGGAAACTTACTGGGGTTGCACAGTGTGTCTGGAGCTCTGCACCCTGAGACATACCAGGCACCCTGAGCAACGCACGGGGGTGAAACAGGAGGGGCTGGGCACCCACGGTAGTCACCCTCCCCGGGCAAGGCTCTCCCAGGGTAGGAACCATCTGCCTCCTGCTCTGCAGGCTTCCATAATCAGCAGAAAGCAGCCTGGGGTGAAGGGGAGAGCAGGCACTCCGGGCATGGCTGGCTGGGAGGCAGCACAGACGGGCACGGCTTCTGGCATCCTGGGGCTCTGCTGATGGACAGGGCAGACCCTCTCCGAGTCCCTTCAGTGCTTTGCAGAGGGCAGCTCCCTCCATACACCCCCTAAAAAGCCCTGGGGAAGGTCCTGTCCTTAATCCAGAGCTGGCAGCAAGAGCTACAGGATGCCGGAGCATGCACCCCCCATCTCTGCACCCTGAGCTCGGCGCACCCACAGCCGGTGCCCTCCACCGTCACCGCCAGGGCTCCTGCTGGCACTTACCCAGGTGCAGGGTGATGTTGACGGAGTTGGGGTACTGGATGCCAAAGGCCATGGACTGGCTCTGCCACCAGGTGCTCTCCTCCTGGCTGTGGAAGTCGGTGAGGAAGGAGGCGTTGTGGTGGCGCCGGGGGTCGGTGGCGTCGCAGCGGTGGCACAGGGCGCTGGCGTGGTGGGCGCCCATGTGCAGGCAATAGTCCTCCGGGGGCGACCCGCACGTGTTGGTGGCCTGGGCGGCCCGGCCGAAGGCGGCGTTCTCGAAGACGGGCATGCAGCGGCGGGGCTGCCCCCGGGGGTCCCAGCAGGCGGACGAGCCCCCCGCCCCCAGCCCCAGCCCCAGCAGGGCCAGCAGGCAGAGCCAGGGAGGCCGTGCCATGCCGCGGCTCTCCTGGCTGGACTCTGAGCCTCCTCTGGATGGCAGGGCGGCAGCAGGCGGGACGGGATGGGATGGGACGGGACGGGGTGGGATGGGACGCGTCCCCCTACCCGGCACCTCCTCTCGCTCCGGGGTCCATCTTGTGGAAGCTGCTGGGAATGTCGAAATATTTGTATGTGAGCCAGAGCTGTGGATTTTGGGATCCCCGCAGGCCATCCTAGTCCGCAGGCCGTGGGGATGGGACCATCCAGTGCTCCGTCCCCAAAGCATCTCCGTTGCCTTGTGGATTGAGGATTTGCGAGCGTGGATGTAGCTGAGCTCCTCCATTGCTCAGCCCTGGGAATGAGCTTGTGGTGGTACATACCTCACATGAGGCTTTTTCCTTAAATTGGTGGGGGTCACCACTTTTCTTGCAGCCCCAAAATCAAGAGGGGATTAGGGAAAGGCTTTGAAACAGATTCAGCACCCTCTTCTCCCCCACACTGATTTATGGGGCTGCTCTCCCACTCACACCAACCTGCCTGAGTTGTGGGTTTGTGACACCCCCAACGCCTCTACACCAGCACCCTCGAGTGGGGCTCCCATCCCTGCCTGTTGCCATGAGCCAGCCCAGTCCCCTGGACCCAAGTGAGGGCACATTCCTGGGGGGGCATCTCCATGGGGTGGCAAAACCAGATCATCACCGGACCTCATTAGCAGCTTTCGGCTAATGCTAATTATAGTCTGTGCCAGGGGAATCCCTCTGGGGACCGTGACACCCTCCAGATTTGACCCATGGGGGCAGGAGGGTGACAGCAAACAGGGAAAGAGGCACCTGACCCACACCCCATGGGGCTGTGTTTGCAAAAGTGGGATGCACAGGGGAGATCTGCCTCTGACCCCCACACCGCTCCACTGAGCTGCCCACAGGGGCTCTGGAAACTTAGTCCTCATTTATAATTTAAGGTCCCTTCCTCCCCTTCCCTTCTAGTCTTATTTATTTTATTCTCCTTCCCTGTACACGCTGCGGGAGAAAGCACCAGAGGGGAGCTGTGAATCAGAGTCCTGGGCAGCTGCTCCCGCAGCAGCGCCGTTTCAAAGCCCCATTATCATATATTGACCCAGGCTCTGACAGCCAGAGCCAGCTCCGCTGGGAAGGGTGAATTTCCCAGCATCGAGGAGCTGTGCGGCAGCTGCCTGGGAGTGGGCGGCCAGTGGCAAACCCACTGTCAGCCTCCAGGGAGAAAGAGAAGGGTTTTCAGCTCAATAATTGCCCTGTGCGTTTCCACCACCAGTTTTAAGGGGATTTGCATCCTGCAGAGATGAGGTTTTCCAGGTGTTGTGCTCTCCCCTTGCTACTGAGGCTGTAAGCTCTGGGCAGAAGATAGAATCGTGAAATACTCTGAGTTGGAAGGGACCCAAAATGATCATTGAACCCAGCTCTTAAGTGAATGACCCATACAGGGGTTGAACACATGACCTTGGCACTATTAACACCATGCTCTAAACAAATCTTTTGTGTCAGGGTTTGCCTCCTCCTCCTTGGGATGCAACACACATCCCTGAGGTGATTTCTCTGCCCCTGTTGCAGAGGAGTCCACGTTAGAGAGGGATGAGACCACACAACCAGGGCTCAGGATGGAGTAGGATTCAGCCAAAGCTGATAAGTATCCCTGTCTCACCTCCTCCTCCAGCACAGCCCACTGGGTGTGGGGGGATGGCCCATGGGGCCACAGCTTGGTGGGAATCGGTGGTGACACTGCTGTGCTCAGCAGTGGGGATGCTGCAGCTGGGGTGGGAACTGCACATTCCCAGACGGTTTCAGCTGTACCCCAGACTGGATGAGCCCCTCACCAGGCTCCTGCCGGGCGGCGGGCACAAGTTTGCCCCTTGCCCAAGGAGATGCCCTACACTTGCTGTGCAAGGTCCGCCGGTAACAAAGCCCAACCTCACCTGAAGTCCTCTGTATCTGGAGAGACTTCACCCACTGCTCCAGGACTTTGGTCCAAGCCCTTCAGGGATGTGGTGACCAAGGCTGTCATGACACCAACCTGTCCAGGAGTCTTCTTCTGCCCCAACACAGACCTGGAACCCCGCAAGGGTTAAAAGCCATGGAGGCGGAGAGGAGAAAATGTTCTTCTGATTTGCTTAATGAATGTTAATTAAGAAGACAGAAGATAGCAGATTCCTTCAGGGTAGAGATGAAAGGCCCGTTAATTAAATCTGGAGAGCGAGGAGCAGGGCCGACTGATCCTCCTCCTGATCAGACCTGACAAGGCAGGCGCGGGGCAGGAGCGAGGTGTGCCAGATCCCACAGCCCCTCACATCCCACAGCCCGGCTCCAGGCTGGCAGCACGGCTGGGTTTTGACAGGGTGTGTGGGACTAGGTGCCACTTACCTGCCTCCAGCAGCCATGAGGCTGAGGGTGGCCCCATCCATCCCCTGGAGCTGGGGTGAGAGCTGGGTCACTGCCCCTGGCTCCACTGCACTCCTGGAGTGGTACTGTGAGGTGGGCACCCCTTGGTTTCCAGCAGGACCTTCTCCAGAAGGGGTGAGCTGACCTTGCTAGAGGAGGGAGAAGACGGGATGGCCAGCTCCATCCTGAGGAAGAGGAGGAGAAGGAGGCTTGGTCATCCAGCTTGGCAGTTTGCCCCAGGTCCCACCACCCTCAGGAGCTGGCCACAGGTTAAATGGGAGAGGGTCAGAAAGACACTGACCACCACACCTTGTGCCACGGAGGGGCAAACCTCTGGGATGGACACCTGCCTGCGTTCCAGCACACACGCTGCCTCACCTTCCTGGAGCGGGCAGCTCCTACCACCAGTGATTTGCCAAAAATGGCTTTTCTGCCTGTAGCTGAGACCAGGAGGCTGTGGCACAGTAACAGGATTCTGCTGGCAGCCTGCTGCCTCCATGCTCTCCTCCAGCTTTCAGCACAGGCTTATTTTTAAAAGCAGAGCAGTTGAGCATCCCAAATCAGAGCCCAAAACCGCAGCAGCCCTACCTGGCCCTCCCTGACACTGTGGCCCGTTCCCTGTCCCACCCCATCCTTCACCCTGGGGCTGGAGCAGGGCTTGGAGGCAGACTGAGCCACAGGATGCCAGGAGCATTTCAATGAGCACAGACAACGCTCTGCTGCTCTCCCGGCACGCGCAGCCCTGCGAGGGGGGACAGCTGGGGTGATGGGGTGCTCTTCATCAAAACCAGCAGCCCCTTGGGCACAGGGGAGGAAAGGGCAGCTGCCAGTGCACGCCCCAACTCTGCTGACCACGGAGTGAAGACCCTGTCTTCAGTGCAGTGGGAAACTGCACATGCAGTGTAAATAATGGCTGGAGCATCTCTCGTGTGCACTGGCTTATTTTGTAAACCTGAACTTTGCAAAATGTCACAAAATGGAGAAACGAGAGGCCTGGGATGAGTAAATCTCTATTAGAAATTCCCTGGGATGGCAGCAGTCATGTTCTCGCTCGCTGATGGCACATTACAGCCCAGCCCGGCTCGGGGAGAGGGGTCATGCGTGGCGCTGATTGCGGAAAGTATTTAATTAACACTGCCGTAAATACAGCGCTAGCGATGCCAGGCAGACCACGGCGGGGCACGGTGCTGCTGAGCTGCGGGAAGTTTTGCCAAGGCAGACGGGAGAAGATGAGGGAGGGCAGAGAAAATCCAGCAGATTTTGCTCCCTTCTTTGCCACAGCCCTTGGGGGTCCTCAAGGGGCAAGGGGAGGATGGGACAGTGACACTGTCAGGATGTCCCCTGAGCAAGAAGGCTTCACCATCAGTGCCCAGATGAGTGGGGAAGCACCATAACGGGAAAGGAGCTCTCTCCCAAAGCAATTGTCAGGACACACATCACCATCCTCTTCCCTGATGCACAAACGGTCTAAAGTCACCTTTTCAGACATAATCATCCCCAAATTCTCTCAATACCTGGCAGACAGTGAAAATAGGAACATCTCAGCTTCACTCGTGCATGACCACAAGCTCATCATCTCACTGATGAGCTGAACTACACCAGATCTGACCCAACTCAAGGACACAGGGTGACAGCCAAGCCATCACTGTCTCCAGGACACACATTTCACCCATTGCATCGGACTCAGGAGGTCAGGGACCACGACAGGAGGGAGCGCCAGGTCAGAGCAGGACCAGCCAGTTTCAGGCACAGCCAAAAAGGTCCTTTCCTTGCCTGAGCTCATCAGCAGCTTAATGACACTGGCTAAAAAGCTTCAGAGTCCCTAATCGCTCATCATATTACGGCTGCTCACAAGTGAGGCCAACCAGTACAAACCTCCTCGAAGCCTTTCTAATTAACAAGCAGAGGCTTAGCCTCTCCCAGCCCAAAAGCAGCATCTCATATAAAACCAGCAGCCTCCTGCCAGCCCCAGTCCCCTTGATAAACCCCTTTAATGGGCTTGTCAGCATCACCTGAGGCCACCCCATTGGCTAATGAGGCACATCTGTCTGTCTGTGCCCCCATGCCTCCATGCTGTGGGTGGGGAAATGCCCATCTGTCATTCCATCCATCCATCCATCCATCCATCCATCCATCCATCCATCCATCCATCCATCCATCCATCCATCCATCCATCCATCCATCCCTCCCCACCATGGCAGGAGCCATGGGATGTTCCTGCCATGGCTGGCCCTAACCCTCTGCTGGATCCCTGGACATGTCCCCTGCGTACCCCATCCATGAGGTGCCTGGATTTCCCCTCCACCAGGAGGGTGGGTGACAGCTGAGCAGCAGCAGATGCCACCAGATGGTCACCACAATAAGAGACCAGGCTAAACCGGTAACTGGGAGGACACTGGAGCCCCTCATTTGCTAAGTGACTCCCTGTGCCTGTCCCAAGGGGAGTGAGCTCCGGATGATGGCACTGAGCTGCTGCCCACAAAGCCTCCAGGACCTTTGCAGCACTGGGACACCTGCACTGGCACTGTCACAACGGTTTGTGGCCACAGTCGCAGCCTGGGTTGTCCCCTGAGAGTGGCTGAGCACACACACATCTCATCACAGCAATGGTTTCTCAGGGGGCTTTGGAAAATCAGGCTTGGAAAGTACTTAAGAACTTTTTGAGCCTGCTTTGCCAAAGCCCCCAGAGCCCATGGCTGTGATGAGTAGTGAGTGCTCAGCCCCTCTGCAGGGAGCTGCCTCCCCCCTCCCTCCCGCTCCCATCCATCAGAGATGCCCCAAAATGCTCTGTGACAAATAAGAAGTTGTTGCGATACCTTTGACTTTAAAGTAGGAGAAATAACTCCTCTGTAACGTGATCTACCGTGTCTTTATATTCCCAAGCGTGTCGCCCTGCATCGGGGCTGGGGCTCTGATTTAATATTCTCGTGGAAACCAGTGCCCTCATCCAATTACCACGGGGATTTCGGTGCAGGCAGCAGCTGAGCCGCCAGTAGCCCCCGGCACAGGAATGAGCCCCTGGCACGGGAATGAGCCCCATGGGGGACCGGGTCCATGGTGACCCCACTGGGGTCACCCCAAAAGTGCTGCAGGGGGTCCCGAGTTAATTTGGCACCCCCAGACAGCGGCTGTGCCAAGGGCTGGGTTAGACTGGGAAGCACTGGTGGGAACTGGGAGAGCGAAGGAAAGGCAAAGCCTCGCTCCAGGCGGCGGCAGAGAGCTCTGTGGGAAAACATCCCTGGAGATTTCCACTTACGGCGGGAATAAAATCCTTCTGTTTCGAACTGGAACGCCTGCTGCTCCGCATCCCCCTGCAGCCACAGAGGCTGGATGCTCCCTGGTAATCCTGCATCATTTATTTTCATTGGCTGACAGAAAAAAGTGCCGGCAGAAAAGCGATGTTAGCTATGCTGGCTGGCATAGAAAATGTTGCTTTAATTGTATTTTATTTGGCAATAAGAAAAGAGAAGCAAGAACAAACCCTCCAGATATCCCCTCTCTCCCCCCATTTAAAATTTCAATTTGGTAATTTTATGACAGTGTTTCTGATAAAACCCAACAAAGCACATTAAAGTGAGAGAAGTGATTTATCCTTTTCAGTGGCACATGATCTTTGGACATATTTCCCAGTCTATATATATTAAGACAGTTTGAAAAAAAAAAAAACCCAAACAAACTTGTTTGTTTTTTTTTCCATGTCAACTGTTATTTTTCAACCATAAACCCCACTATTTTTTCCAACCCTTGTTTCTTGCTTTCTGATCTCTAAAGGCAAAACCAGGGAAGTATCGGACATCCCATCTGAAAAAGCCATCACGGAGCAGCCCCACTTCCTTCAGCCCAGGCCTGGACGTCACACCGTGTCCTGCTGTGATTTTACACTTTCAAGGCCATTTTCCTTGAAAATTTCCCTTCCATCCTAGTCCCAAAGAAACCACATCATTGATTTACTGCTGAAATTGGAGGAAGAGGCTGGCTCGTGCTCTGCCTCTCCTGATGCCGATGCCAGCTGGGAGCTGCATGGGCTGGCCACGATTTGGGGGTTCCCCGACCTTTTCCCAGCATCTCCACAAGTCAGGAGGATAAAACCTTCACAACTAACGTGACACTTAGAAACCAAACCACGATTACATAAACCTGAGGGTTTCTCTGTGCCACCTGGAATCAAACACTCTCAGTCTTGGCCAACCAGCCGGGCTCGGTTCTCCCACCCATCCCAGCATCCCGAGCTTCCTTCCAGCATCCTGCAGATTTATTTGCTGCATAAATCCCCGCTCCCACCCAGTGTGGCAGCGACGCCTTCAAAGCACCGGGTGTTCCACACAGCGTGGGGGGGGCTTGGGAAGGGGTTAATGGGTGGGCACAGGCAGCGCTGGGGAGTTGCTAGGAGACTTGGGGCTTTGGGATGCTGGATGTGATGCTCAGCCAATGGAGGAGTCCTCTGAGGAGTAAATCTGCTAATTTGGGCATCATTGACTGCCGGGGCTAGGGGTGGATGTGGGTGCTGAGCAGAGCTGACCCTGACACCCTCCTCCCAGCCCCACACTGGTGCTTTCCCATCCTGCTCCTGTGGTTTCAATTAAACCGCTGAATTAATCTCTCGCAATCAACTCAGCTGCTGTTGTAGTTTGCTTTGGGATTCATCATCACTTTTGCAGCAAATACAGCAATTAAACAGAGAGGTCTTGGTAGCTCAGGAGAGAAAGCTGGGCTCCCCCAGGCTGATCTTTGGGATTGGGGTACCCAGGCCCCCCCCCAAGGTTAAGTTTTCACCAGCCCAAAGCCCTTTCTGGAGGCTGCTGAGACCAAGGGAGCTGGAGGAGGCACCACTGCCCCCCCTCACCTGCATATGCTCCTCCAGATGGCCCAGGCTGCTGCTCTCCATGTGGGAAAAGGTTTTAAATTAAAATCTTCCCTGTGTTTTTTGGCGATTTTTGGCTGGGTTTCTTTCCCCTCACTTTCCGGC
>VZTF01006314.1:1191145-1245003 GCA_013397755.1 Cnemophilus loriae | reverse complement strand
TCACAGGTACGGGGCGGGGGGCGGCGGAGGGCAGCGGGGGGGTCAGCCATCCCGGGGTCCCACCGACCCCCCAGTGTCCCCAGCGAGCTTTTCTCCCGGCGCACCCCAGCGTGCCGAGCTACCCCCCAGTCCCCCCCGTGCAAAGCCCCCCGGGCTGCACCTCCTCACCTCCCTCCAAATCAATGTGTTTATTAATCTGCAGCCAGGGTTCCCCCCCAAGCCCCTGGGCTGCCCCGGCCGGGCAGCGGGCGATGCTCCGGGGCTGCCACACGCCTCTGCTGAACCGCCACACGCTCTAAACTGCTTAAATAACCCTTTAAAAGGGATTTGGCATCTCAGCTCCGCGCTGCAGCCGGAGTTATCCCTCCCGCTTCGGGGGCTCCCGGCCGCCCGACCCGCTCTTAACCTCCAGGAGCCCCGCTGGTTTTCGGGGGGGAGGCCGGCGTTGCGGCGGGGGGCGGTGGAGCGGCGGCAGAGCCTGCGGTGACACGCGGGGGCTCCGGCACGTGCCGGAGCCTGTTTGCACATCCCGCTGCACGTGTGCCAGCTCCGCCAGCCCGGCGCGGCCGGCCGCCAGCCACCGAGCACGGCCGAGCAGGTAGGGAGGCGGAGAAGCCCGGGATGGTTCGGCTTGGAAGGGACGTTAAAGATTACCCAGTTCCAACCCCAGGGGACACCTTCCACTGGACCAGGTTGCTCAAATCCCCATCCAGCCTGTCCTTGGACACTTGTAGGGATAGGCACAGGCACGGATGCAGGCTGAGTGCAGGCAGGGTGGGAAGGANGCCTGGGAGTGAAGGGAAGCAGCCAAGAGCTGGCAGTGCTGCCCTTCCTCGGCACCCAGGAGCTGGGCAAGGATGGGGGGAGCAGCCGTGAGACACGCTCGACCCCAGGTCCGCCACTTCCCTGTCCCCCGACACCCGCAGCAAGGCAAGAAGGGGGCTTCTGTCTGACTTCTCCCTTCTGCACACTCTTCCCTGCGCCCTCTTCTCCCCGGTCAGCCCCTCCATGCCGAGCAGCTTCCGCGCCTCGCTGGAGACGGGCTGCGCAGCCCGGGAGACCCCTGATCCCCGGAGAGAGAAACCAGCCTGCCCTCCCCTCCCCAGCAGAGCTGCCTCCCCGTGCACAGCTCCGGCACGCAGGGATTCGAGCAGTGCCATCCGTTTGGAGCTGCCATCCCCCCGGCTTTGTGCCCCCCGTGGCCCCGCGGGCGAGCCGGGCAGGATGGATGCAGCCCCACCACCCGTGCGGGGCTGGGCAACCCAGCGCGGAGCTGATGGTTCACGGTGGGTTGCAAGGATGCACAGAGTTTGCCGTGCAGCCGGTGCTGCGATCCCAGCTCCCGCAAGCTCCGCTGGAATCCCATCCCAGCCAGCCTGCATGCTCACCCACAGAGCCGGCGCCGGTGCGCTCTCCATCCTTCCCGTCTCCTCTCCTCTTCCCGATCCGCAGAGTGTGGCGTGCCGTGGGAGCGGTCGCAGGCAGGTTCTGGGTGACGGCGGAGGGCAGGCAAACGGGAGCGGGATTCAGTTCAGGTGCTCCGTGCCCGCGGGGAGTCGGCGGAGCGCGGCGCTGGGCTCCGGGAGGGCGCGGGGGGCGGCCGGGACACAGCCCCGGCCCAGGGCGAGGGGACGGGGGCTGCAGCCCTGCGCCAGGCGGAGCAGCAGGGCGGGATGGGCAGGGAGGGTGCAGAGGGGACGGAGCAGTGGAGCAGAGCAAGGATGCAAACTGAGCTGCTCAGGCAGCTCTGGACGAGCGATAGGTTCGGGGTGGGGGACTGACCCTTGCTGCCCTGGGGCGCCTTCAACGCTGGGTGGACCCCGGCAGGAAGGTGGGCGTACCTGGACTAAAGTTGGCACCAGCAGCTGAGCCTGGGCAATGCAATCCACAGTGTCCACTTGCCCCGGAAGCAGAGCTCAGGTTCTGGTTAGCACCTGGCTGAGGGCACAGCCCAGGGGGAGAGCAGCCAGGCTGCCGGATCGCTGCCTGCCATCCCACAGCAGCGCTTGCCTGGTGAGCTGGAGAGGATCAGGGATTTTGGCAGGAGCAAAGGGGACCTCCTCATCTTAGAGCATCTCCCAGGGCAGAGCTCAGCTTCTCCTGCCACCACTATCCTCCATCCATGCTCTCCAGGGACCGGCCACCTCTGGGTGCCCTGGGGACAAGCTGGCTCCTGTCCTTCCCTTCCCACAGGCTGCATGTGCTGGAGCTGCTTGTCTCCATCCCCAGCACAGCCAGTCTGGCTGGCTGAGTAGGCTGGGGGATGCTTTGTGGGGCCTGATGGGGTCCAGAGCTGCTCATGAAGTGTGGCTGGGTCACCAAGAACCCGGCCCCCATGGGTGACCTAGCGTAGATCTGCTGCCTGTGCCAGTGCAGGGCATGGAGAGCCCAACTCAGCTTAACACCAGGGACACAACCAATCCTCAGATCCGGCCTGGGGCTCCCTCCCGGGCTCCAGAGCAGGTTTGCAAGTGAAGATCTGCTCATCCCAAGCACCACTCAGTCTCATAGCTTCTGCTCTCCTCGGGAAGAAGTGATTTGAAGATACTGGGACCTCCAGCCCAATGGATGTCCCAAGGGGAACATCAATAACCAGAGCAGGGGAATGTCCTACAGCTGTCCAAAAGTCTTGGCAAGAATTCCAGGAGCTTGAGGCCATGGAACAGACAGCAGAAACCCTTGGGATCATGAGAGCTGTGGTCATGGTGAGGCAGGAGCTTGTGGCAGGCGTATCTGCAGGGTCCCATGCCAGCAGCTGGGCACACTGCTGCAGTGTTGCTGTGCTGGAGAGGCTTGGGGGGACCCCCACCCCAATTTGGAGTGCTGTTGGTGCCACTGGCTGAGTTTCCCTCCTCTCCCCACTGCAGGTTGCCAGGTAACACAACCTGCCAGCAAAATGCCGTGGGACTCATGAAGCTGCTGCCACTCAGGATCTTGCAGTCACAAACAGAGGGGATCATTTTGGAAGGGGATTGGCCCCCAACTCCTGTTGCCAGTGGGAGGGCAGTGATTCTGGGGCTCGAAGACTGGAAAACAGCTGGATACAGCTCCTGGTGTGGGGGTACACTTGGGCAGAGCTGTGAGATTTTGGTGCGTTACTGCCCAGCTGGGATTTGTGTGGCTGTGGGAAGCGGAGCATCATCCGTTCATGGCTCTGCTCTGGGAGCTCTTACTGCTCAGAGGAGACCCTTGGCCTTTGCAGCTCATCCATGTGCCCCTCGAGCTGGGCATGTCAGCACCGTGGGGAGCAGCAGCAGCAGGATGGGAAGGCACAAAGTCCTGGAGATGAGGGTGCTGTCACAGCCAGGACAACTGCAGGGACATGGTCCCTGCTCACCGTGTAGATCCCAAACCACCTGACACTGGCCTTTGGTCAGCAGCCACCCCTCCTGTCACTTCTGTCCCTGCAGGGTGCTGAGGGGCCCAGCTGAGCCCAGGTCCTGGGTGTCCACAAAAGGATCTCAGCAATGGGCATCTCCCACCTCTGTCTGCCACCATCCTGCTGCTCTGGGGTGTCCCTTGTGCCCCCAAGCCAGGGCTCTGTGTCTGCTCACACCAGGCAAACTCCTCAACCCCCTGCTTGCCCAGAGTTCCCTTATTGCCTTTGACATCTCCTTTAAACGTGCGCCGAGGGGCTGAGCCTGGGGCTGTCTCCTCACACAGGTCCCTGCAGGTGGCTTCCCATTCAGTCCAGGGCTGTTTGCATCTGCAGCCCCACTCCACAGAGAGGGGGAAAAACCCGGAGCATACCCTGGGGCTGGTGGGGCATCCTTGGCCCCCCAGCCGGCCCCGCTGCAGCTGGGGTCACCTTAATGCAAATGGTTGTGCGAGCGTGAATGAAATGAAGGGTGCTTGAAGGAAGGTGTCACTCCAGATAGATGTGCACGGGAGGGGACAGGGCCTGGGAAATCTTTGCAGATGCAGCAATTTTCCCCTCGTTTCTGGGGAAAGTAGTCTTTGTCTCTCTGAATCTGCAGTTTGCTGCCAGCCCTGCAATTCCTTGTGACAGCCGCGGCCAGGGTCAGGGGAAAATCACAGCCTCTGTCCTGCAGGTGTAACGAGGAGGGGAGGTGGAGGGGGACTGGGAGCTGATGGGATCGGGTGGCAGCTCACTCGCTCTGCACTGGCTGCGCTGGCACTCCAGGCTTTGCAGGGAGAAAAGGCTCTTGGTGGGCATGGAGCAGCTCCCACGGGCTGAGCCGATGGGTCTGAACAGCAGTGGAGCTGCCAGAGGGGCTGGGGGGGTCAGAGACCTTTCCCACAGCAACTCCCTCTTGCTGGGAGGCTCTGGGACTGATCCAAAGGCTTTGGGAGCAGCTCTGCCCCCCTCCAGCAGGAAATGAGGTGACAAGGGGGATGGAGATTTGTGGCCTGCCATAGCTGGGAGATGCCCCATGCAGAGCAGGTCCCCACGATTCTCAGGGCAACGTGACCCCAGCACTGACCCACAGCCTTCCCTTGCTGCTTTCCCTGCAGTCCCTGCTGTGAGGGACGCGAGGTGTTTTCCATTTTTCTCCCCACATTTGTGCCCAGGGCAGCACGGAGCCCCACCCACATCTCCCGGGGACCCAGGGCTGCTCCGGCCGAGGATCACCGCCGTAAATAAAACATGCCAGCGGGAGCCGGCGGCTGCCGTGCCTTCGCTCTCGTTATTATTTCATACCCCGCTCCCAGGCGGGTTTAGCTGCTCTGCTCACTCGGTGTTCGCNTCCCTCCTCTGCCACCACCCACCCCCACGGCCAATGTCATTGCCAGGCCCCCCAGAGCCCGTGCGGGTTTGAGCCTACCTCTGGGATGAAGGGGCGCGGGATGGGTCTGTCCGGAGGGCTGCTGACGGTGTGTCTGTGTCCCTGCCCACAGAGGATGAGCTGCGGGTACATCCTGTGCACCGTCCTGCTCTCGGTGGCCGTCCTCCTGGCGGTGACAGTCACGGGGGCCATCCTCTTCATGAACCACTACCACACGCCCGTCACCGAGTCGCCCCCCGTCATCAGCACCAACCCCGAGGAAGCCAACGCGCTGGTGACCATCGAGAAAGCCGACAGCTCCCGCATCAACATCTTCATCGACCCCAACTGCCCCAGCGCCGCCGGCACCCTGGGGCGCATGGAGGGGCTGCAGACCTCGCTGCTGCGCGCCGTCACCGACCACGACGCCGAGGCCAAGGCCACCAAGAGCCAGCAGAAGGCCCTGCTGGTCACAGTGGCGGACGAGGTGGCCAAGCTGCTGACCCACGCCGTGCAGCTGCGTGCCGACTGCGACAGCCTCAAGAAGGGGCACAGCGCCATGGGGCAGGAGCTCAGCGCCCTGCAGGGAGAGCAGGGCAGGCTCATCCAGGTGAGCCAGGGCTGGCAGTGCCAGGCGGGGCTCCTTGGGGATAGAACACACTGTCCCATGTCCCTAGGGGCGTGGCTGCTTGCAGCCCCTGCCCACAGCATCCAGGGGAGATCTACAGGAGAAGGAGCTGAGGTTGAAGGCAGGTACTTGGGAATTGCAGGTCAGGAAGTGTCTCCCTGCCAAACCGCCCCCGTGCCAGCGAGCCGGGTGTGCAGCCTCCCACACTGGGGTCTCCCAGCTCCAGGTCCAGTTTGGGAGCTCCAGTCAGAGCCAAGCACAACACAGAACCTTCTCAAGGGCAGTTCATGCAGCAATCGGCCCCCCCTTTTTACAGTCCCCAAAATTTCCCAGCCAATGATCTGTGTTGAAACGCTTACCTGAGTATGCCAGGGGTCTGCCAGGTGTTGCAGCAAGATCCAGGGCATGGCTGCATGCTCCATGCCTGACTCTCCTGGTACTCAACTCCCTCTGCCCAGAGCTGCTTGTTTCTCACTGCTTCACTTCGCTCCCCATCCTGCTGCTCTGCCACGGCCACCCCGTGTCACTCTCCCAGCCTGGGTCACCTCGGGGGACGATGAAGAGCTGGCGGCTGCCTCAGGACACGGCTATTCCTGCCACCTCCGTCATCCTGTCTTTTGCCCAGAGATGCTCTTTATCCCATGGGGTGGCAGCGCCAGTGCGGCCGGGTTTGGGGATTTCTCCTCCCTGGTGGCAGTAGGTGCTTATCTGGACCCTGGCCCCTGCCAAAAAGCAACAGAGATGTTTTATGGGATCTGCTGTGGATTTGTGTCCCCACCAGCCCATACCCTGGCATTGCTGAGCAGTGGGAGCAGGCAGAGTGGTCAAGGGGCTGGGATGTGGAAGGGATTTAACCATTTAACCACAATCCCGTGTCCCCCCGTGTGTCCCCTGCCCACAGCTGCTCTCGGAGAGCCAGACCAACATGGCTCGGCTGGTGAGCTCTGTCAGTGATGTCCTGGACACGCTGCAGAAGGAGCGCGGCGGGGCCCGGCCCCGGCTCAAGGCTGACCTGCAGCGAGCGCCGGCCAGGGGAGCGCGGCCCCGGGGCTGCTCCAACGGTGAGCCCGCATCCCTGTCGGTCCCTGGGAGAGGGATGTGCCTGGGGCTGCTCGTGGGAGGGAGAAAACCATCCAGGATGGGACAAACCATCCTGGAGAAGGGATTTAATACAGTGCAGGGGCTGGCAAGGAGGTGGAGAAGGAGGGAGATGGAAAGGTGTGTCCTGGAAGGGGGGGTTCTCACCGTGCAGCTCCCAGTTGTCCATAAACCAGCCCAAAAGCCCCTTCACACTCCTGCAAACCCATCTGCTCCCTACAGAGCGTAGCAAGGGCACAGGCAGAGCATTCACCTCCATCGGGTGTGGAGGGTGGCCCTGCACAGGCTCGGCATAAACAGTCACATTCGTCAGCGTTGGGTTGAGATGCAGCTGAGTGAGTCTGTCCTGGAGCTGGCAGCACATGCCCACAGCCTCTCTGGGCACCAGCTCTCCCTTGTCCCCATCTGGGTCCCAGCTTGCCCTTGCCATCACACAGGGACAGGGGGTCAGTCCCTACCAGCTGCTGGGGGGTCCCCATGGTGCCTGCATCCCCCTGGGCACTGCTCACCCTGAGCATCAGAGGAGAAGGGAGAGAAAGAGCAAAGCAGCACCAAGCTGCCAACTAGAGCTGGAAGCAAGGTTGGGAGCCTGGAAGAAATGGCAAGACATTAAATTAGATCATTAATTAACCAGCTTTCCTCTCATCCCACCCCATCCCAATGCCACGCTGCAGGCTCCCGGCCCCGAGACTGCTTTGACATCTATGCGAGTGGACAGCAAGAGGATGGGATTTACTCCATCTTCCCCACGCACTATCCCGACGGCTTCCAGGTCTACTGTGACATGACGACGGATGGGGGCGGCTGGACGGTGAGCTGCCACCATGCTGGGGACACTGGGTGATGCCACCGCCGGCCACGGGCTGGCCCTGCGCTGGGGTGCTGGGGGTGGGAGATGTCACTTTTGACACTCGGATGTGTCATCAGGATGGGCAATAAATGTCAGGGGGCCTGGCTGTGCACCCAGAGCTTCCCAGTGGTGCCAGCCAGAGCCCTGAGCTGGGGCCCAGTCCCTGCCCCGGACTGGGGAGCCTGGCTGGGGCTGGAGGGGGGTTCAGGCAGGGAGTTGGATGCCACCACTGGAATTTGTCCTTCTCAGCAGGGCTGGGGCATGGTTGGGGCACAGTGTGGCCGCGGCTGTGCCATGGGCATGTGGCTATGCTTTGCCTCGTGGACCCAGTGAGCCGGTGCTGGGGCTCAGGGCAGACCCCAAACCTGGCACGCTGGGCCTCATCTGAGGCCGGGGTGCCTGGGGCACCTCGGGTGCTGCGCTGATTCACTCCCTGTCCGATTCACTTTGCCACGGCGGCTGCGACGGCCCCGTAATCACAGTAATGGGGGCAGGGAGCAGGGGGATGGGGGGACACGGCACTGCCAGCCCCAAGCCTGGAGCCCCCCATTGCCACAGGGACCCTCGGCTGCGAGCAGCTCCCCCTGCCCTGGAGGGCATCACTTGGGGTGCCAGTAGGACAGAGAGGGGGTCCCAGGAGGTGGTGGGGTCTCCCCAGGAGGGGTGGGCAGGCAGCCTCTGCCCTGAGGACACGCTGGGTGAGCCGAGCTGGCCAGCACCCCTCCAGCTGGGTGCTCTAGGAAACAAATCCCCACGATCTGATTCCCCTAAGCAGCTTTGAGCAGGGCCAGGAGGGAGCTTAGCCCCCCTGCCCTCAGGGACTGATGAGCCTTCGACCTCCGAGAGCCCACCCCAGGCAGGAGGAACCTGGGGTGTCTGGGTGGTACCAGCAGCTCCAGTGGGGAAACTGAGGCACAGCACAGCCCGGGGACCTCAGCTCTTGGGGGCTCACAGAGGGAAAAGGGGGGACCCTCCTGGCTGCTCAGGGTGTGGAGGGTCCTTGCAAACCCCATGCACAGTCTGCACAGCCTCCACCAGCCCCAGCCATGCCTGAAGAGCAGCCCAAGGTGATTAGCGAGACACTCAGAGGCTTATTTAAAGCTGCTGCAGGCGGGGGGGCTCGGGCTGGGCTGGGGAGGGGGCACAGCGAGTGATTCTAAGCCCGGCAGCACAGGGCGGTCTGGGAGTGCAGTGGCACAGACACCTCGGCTCTGCCCTGCCTTGATGGGGCGAGGAGCCAAACCAGGTGCTGGATCCCAGGGTCCAGGGACAGCCAGAGCAGGGTGGAGGGTGCACACCCCAGGCTCCTGTTTCTTGGGGCTGCTCTGCAGTAGAGGGTCCCAAACGTGCCTCCAGTCCCTTGGGTGCAGGGATTGTCTCAGCCATCTCACAGGGGCTGGGGGTGTGGGAGCACTGGCTGATCCAGGCTCCAGGTAAGCCATGGCACAGCTGGGTGCCGTGGTGCAGAGCCTGGGAAATTTCCCTTCCCTTCCCTTCCCTTCCCTTCCCTTCCCTTCCCTTCCCTCCACCACTCCTCCTCCTCCTCCTCCTCCTCTCTGGAGCGATTACTCCTGACATTTGGGCTTATTTGCATGTGGGTGGGTGGGTGGAAGCGATGGCAGCAGCTGAATCAATTTTGACTCGGGAGCTTGGGAGCTGCTGAGCTCAGCTTTAGCCTGCTTGGACAGCTCAGAGGCCGTGGGGAGTGGGGCAGGGGGAAGAGCTCAGCTCCTCACTGTCCCCACAGCCTGATCTGCAGAGGCAGGGTCCTGGCTGCTCCCCGTCCCTGTCCTCGGGAAGGCCGAGCTAAGGCACAGCTGTTTTGTCCCCCCTTGGTCCTGCCCACCAACAGCAGGGCCACCTTTGCTGCTGGTGGGGATGTGGATCTGGGTCAGTGCCCACCAGTGCTGATGGGAGCATCCGTATCCTGTGCCCAGCACTGACTGTGATTGCAGTGACTGCCCTGGGACTGCCCAGCCCAGCTCCCCCTTTGACACCCACCTCTGGCACTTTATTAAAGTGATAACGGGATGAAGGCGGTCAGGGGAGGCTCAGCATCCCAGGAGGCCTCAAAAAGTTGCCTTTTCATGTGACGTTGTCTTCAGAATGTCTTTGCGAATGCCCCACACTCCTCCCAGTGCCTCTGAGCCTCCATTGCTCCTCATTTGGGGCAAAATCCCCTGGGATCAGCATCTCGGTTCCATAAGCAACAGTGCTCTGTGCGCCTCGGCATCATCTCCATTTACAGCACATGTTGGGAAACGGTGGGAAAGCCAAAGGATGCAAAGAAAAGGCTGTGCCAGCCACACAAGGGCTGTGGTAACATTAAGTGACAGCTTCAGGGGCACCTGCCATTCTGGGACACTGGTGGGGACAGCTTCACCAGCCTGGGCCCCTCCCTGCTGGAGGGGTCCTGGACAGGGACGGGCACTGAGCAGACACCGGTGCATTGACACTGGGCTGAGGTGAACTGAAGGCAGGGGCTGAGAGGAGCCTGGAGAAGCACGTGCTGTTCCCAAAGGATGTGATTCATGTGTCACCACAAACGGGGACGAGAAAATCCTGCTGGCAGGGCCGGGCAGGAGCAGTTCCTGGGATGGGCGGTGCTGCCAGCTGCGGTGTTCACAGGCTGTCCCACGGGATCGGCACTTCCTGGAGACTGGCTCTGCAATGCTCGGAGTTTTCTCCCTGGCTGAGCCCAAACATGGTCTCCCTGCTGTGACAGGGCTCAGGAGAACACCTTGGGGACAGGGCTGTGGGGTCTGTGCCATGGCTGCCAAAACTGGACCAGGAGCCTGAGCACTGCAGTGGTGCAGAAGTGATGCCTGAGCACATCCACAGACTGGGGCTGTGGTGCAGTTTCAAGCCCACCAGGAATTTGGTGGAGCTGAGGGAGAGGAGGCTGCCAGTGCCGTGGCAGCCACAGGTTGGTGCTCCCGCTTTTCTCGGCTTTTAACCCATTTTTCTGGGTTTGTGGCTTTGCAGGAGCCTGTCCCTGCCCCACAAGGGTGACTGGGGGAGGCAAAGAATGAGGGAGATAAATATTTCAGCCTTGCCTTTAAAGAAGGGAGGGAAATCCTTTTTGCTTAAGAGGGGGTGATGCATATTTGATGAGGAGGAAAAGAGCAGCGAGGCAGGGCTGGGAGCACGATGAGCCTGCGGGTCACCGGTGCCCCCAGCATTCCCAGCATCCCGGCACAGGGGGTGAGCAGGAGGCTCCCACAGCCCTGCCTGCACGTGGTGGGTGCACAAAAGAGGCACGGAAGGGCCCGTGCATGGGAGATGATGAGGATGGAGCAGGAGACTTGGGAGGACACAGGGCCTCCGGCACTCACCAGGTTTTGGCAACCAACCTGGTTTCAAGCCCCCTTGGGGCTCAGCCGGGTGGGCAGTGGGGCACTGAAGGCTTCTCCTGGGGTGATTTGTGAGCCGTGTCAGGGCTCAGGCAGTGGAGCCCTGTCCCACATGCTTCCCTGGGCACCACTCAGGCAATTGGCCTATTTACAACCGTGGGTCAAAGCCGATTAGGAGGGAGCTCTGGTGCTGCATCCACCGCCTTCCCCACGCGCCAGCGCCGGAGCCGATGTCGGCCGGGGAAAATCAGCTTCAGGCCCCTGTCCAGCCACGCCGTCCCCCTTTCCCAGCAAGCCTGAAGAAAGCCCCTTTAGATGGGCTTAACCACAGCTTCTCAAGTGCTCAACGCGGGGATAAAAATTAAGGCTCTAATTCTAGAAGGTAAGTACAGCAGGATCAGAGCCGTGCCGTGCTGAGGAGTGTGCCGGAGCCTCAGCCAGCACACGCAGCCCCAAAAATGCCTGTGTGGGGAAGGGCAAACCAGTGAGAGGTTCACAAGGTGGTTCTGCTTCACATGCCAGGATGAAACCTGGCATGTGCAGGAGGGCAGAAGCAGCCAGAGGGAGCAAAGCGTGGTGGCTTCTCAGCTGACTTCAGGGCTCATCTGCATTCCCCAATCCTGGGACGCTGGAAGCTCAGCTCGGCAACACAGCCCAGCCCTGAACATGGGGGATGGCTCTGCCTAAATCACCGAGTGCCCCAGCTGTCCCCACCATGGCCTTGGGAGTGCGGAGCTCGGTGGGAGTGGGGCAGCCTTGCTCAGCCAACTTTAATGCAATTAATCCAGGGCTGGAGGCTTAATTAAGTTCAAATGGTCGGGCATGAAGCAGCATTTTCTGGGTCGCTGTCAATAAATCAAACCCAAGACTATGGATAAAAGGGGATGAAACACACAGGGCACACACGCCGATGAGCAGATGGGAGAGGAAAAGGGAAAGGCTCCGAGCAGAAAAGCTGCACTGAGCCCTGGGATCTGGCTGGGATCTGGGGGCTCTGCAGGGGTCGGGGCAGTCAGTGGCCAACAGTTAATTTCTCTGGGAGACTAACGAGGCTGTCACAGAGATGATGCTTTATGACGGGGTGCCTGCCCAGGAGAGAAAGGAGATCCAGGAGGAAGAAATCAGCTTCTGGGTTTTTACACAGTTCCAAGCACCCACTGATGGCAGGAGAGCTCACAGCGACCTGGGCAGCACCTGCTGCAGGACAGACCTCGGGTCGTGCCGCCCGTCTCTCTGCTCCCATGTGCAGCAGCAGACCCGGGCTGTTTGGAGGAAGGTGCAGGGTGTCCACCACTCCAGGGACACCCGGCGACTTCCCAAGGAGCTTCAGGTTTCCTGAGCTCTGCTCTCACATCTCCAGACAGAGGATTCTGTGAAGGGTTTTACCTGAACCGACCCACCCACCCCTGGGAGCCGGCAGGGAATGATCCAGCATTTTCCCGGGGACTTCTCCCCAGCATCGCTGCGTAATCACTAAGCCGACAGGGTTTAATTTGTGCCTGTGTCTAATTAGGCAGGGGCAGGTAGAGGTGGGCAGCGCGGTGGAGAGCAGGGGGGTTGCCTGGGGCACACAGGCTGGGAGCAGCCCCACAACCGATGCTCTTCGTGTCTCCCCAGGTGTTTCAGCGGCGAGAGGACGGCTCTGTGAACTTTTTCCGTGGCTGGGAAGCCTACCGGGACGGCTTCGGGAAGCTGACAGGAGAGCACTGGTTAGGTGTGTGGGGCTGGCAGTGCTCGATCCTGGGCAGGCTGGCAAAGTCTGGGCTCCCCTGGGGAGCTCTGGGGTTTCCTTTGCGATGGAGGGGACACTGAGACCCCCCTGGACAGCACCCGCGTCCTGGGAGTGATGGGCTGGGCAGACAGGGAGGGCCCCCGAGCTGAGCACCCGCCCTTGGGCTGTGCAGCCAGAGGGAGGGATGGAAAGCGGGAACTGCTCCCTGTCCCACCCTGAACCCCCTCCCCGGGGACCCCTGGCCACCCCAGCCCCACGGGGTCCCCACACTGACCCCTTTCCCTCTGCCAGGGCTGAAGAGGATCCACCTGCTGACGGTGCAGGGCAGCTACGAGCTCCGCATCGACCTGGAGGACTTTGACAACGGCACTGCCTTCGCCCACTACGGCAGCTTCGGCGTGGGGCTCTTCTCTGTGGACCCCGAGGAGGACGGGTACCCCATCACCGTCGCCGACTACTCAGGGACAGCAGGTAGGGCAGCGGGATGGGGGGACACACATGGGCCCATGGGCAGGGGGAGCCCACAGCCACCAAACCCCCTTGCTGGGGTGTTCCAGTGGCCCCTGGCAGCAGCACTGGCCGCATCCCTGCGGCCTCGGGGAGCTGGAGGCACGAGCGGGGGTGAGGTTGGGCATCCGCTGGAGGAGCCCCATTGTGGGAGCCCCACTGGGGAGCCCAGGGGAGCCCCACGGGGCAGGGACCTGCCCCAAGGGCAGGAAGTGCCCATCAGGACTCCTTTCCCCTGGGACAGGTGACTCCTTCCTGAAGCACAACGGGATGAAGTTCACCACCAAGGACCTGGACAACGACCACTCGGAGAACAACTGCGCCGCTTTCTACCATGGCGCCTGGTGGTACCGCAACTGCCACACCTCCAACCTCAACGGGCAGTACCTCAAGGGCCACCACAGCTCCTACGCCGACGGCATCGAGTGGTCCTCCTGGACCGGCTGGCAGTATTCCCTCAAGTTCACCGAGATGAAGATCCGGCCTATCCGGGAGGAGAATTAGCTGATGGCATGAGGCCCCCCGCACCGTGCCCAGTCCCCTGTCCGTCCCCACCACCCTGCAGACCCATTCCCTCAGCTGCCATCCTCCCCATCCTCTCTGAGGGCTTGCCCACCTCTGAGGGGCCCCTGGGGAGCACCTGCTGCCAGTGAGGCTCCTGGGCACCCACAGACATTGCCAGACCTTTGCTTCCCACTGCCATGGCTCCCCTGCAGCCAGAATGGGTGTCCTGGCCAGAGTGTGACCCACGGCCTGTGCTCTGGCTGGGGCAGAGAGGATGCAGGGATTTGGGCAGAGGTGCCGAGCAGGGTCCCGCAAGGAAGGGAAGAGAAGGGGCTGCCTGGAGGGAAGGAGGGAGGGAGGGAGGGAGGGATGCAGCAGCCCAGGCAGGCTGAACACCTCTGGTCACCTCTGCTCTGGGCACTGACACCTGGCAGTGGGCTTGCCAAGCTGGCAACTGGGGGCACTTGTTGTGGGGAACCCCAAGCCCCCCAAACCCCCAGGACTGGGATGAGGCTGCTGCTCCACAGCTCCAGCTCCCCCCATGGTGCTACTGGTGATGGGGAGGGCTCAGCTGGGTCAGCCGGACCATGCCAGCAGTTCCTTCTTCAGACTGCAGAATGCTCTCCTCTGCCCCTGCAAGAGCAACGCAGCTGGGGAGGGACAACCACCAGCTCCTTAGTCCCTGTTGTCCCTGTCCTGACTCCTGGAGCCTCCCAGCTGGTCGGGACACCCCAAAGTAAGCCAGCACAGTGCTGCAGGGATGCACACCCGGAACCGAGCATGGCACGGGGCTGTTTTGGCAGTGCTGGCGAAACAGGGAGCACAACAAGGAAGAGGAGGAGGCGAGGAAGGCTCACTTTCCAGCACAGCTCTGCCTGCATTTCACAGCCCCTTCCCCCAACCAGACCCACTCGGATTCACTTTGGACTTTCACCATCCGAAAGCTGTGACCTTTCCCCAAACCCTTGGGGCAGCACAGCCACATCTTCCAGTGAGCCCCCTCCACTCGCTGCTGGCCTGGGCACCTGCGTTCATTTTCACCCCGGCTGAGCCGCGGCGCTGGCTCGGCACCTGCAGATATCCAAAGCCTTTCATTTCCTCAAATCCCGTTAAGGTTTTGCAAAAAAGAAGCCCCGAGTGGGGCTTAGCATCTGCAGGGCCCTGATAACCGGGCAGCAGCAGCAGCCGGCCCAAGCAGGAGCTGCCATGGGGTGTGGGACTGACGTCTCCTGCTGGCTCCCTGCAAGGACTCGAATGGGGGATTTTGTCCAAAAAAAACGAGAACCAAATGTGAGCAGACTCTGAACCAGGAGGGGAGGGGACAGATGGAACCCTGCCACCCTTTACATCATTTTCTGCCTGTGCTAGAGCAGAGCCCTGGCCCCAGGAAACACCATTGGACAGACAGATAGACTGAGGAGGGGAGGAAAACTCTCGCTGTCCCCATTTCCAGGGGGGCTTAAAGCACGGGGAGATCAAAGGCTCAGCTTCCCAGCTGTGCCAGGTTTGTACTTCCCTCTGTGGTTCTTCTTTTTATTAAGCCTTCCCCACCTTGGATCTTGTGCTGGACAAGCTCTCTCACCTATGGGGTGAGTCCCTGTCTGTCTGCCCTGACAGGGAAACAGGGACAAACGATGCATTGGGATCATCACAGCTTTTTACTCTGCCAGAGAGATTCTTCAGGGCCCTCAGGTGAGGATGAGCTCTGAGTGAAGGCACCAGCTCTACCCACTCCATCCATGCCCAGAGCTGCTGGTCAGGCCGGCTTTCTGGAGTGATGGGAATTGGGAGAACTCAGCAGTGGCATTTTTCAGCACAACAGCAGGAGCCCTGACAGCTTCCGAGGAGCTTCCTGTGCTCCACTGGCCCTCTCTGGAAAGGGCCCTGCCTGCACCCATCTTTACTTTTCGATCAGTTATTTTGGTGGATTAGCTGTAGCTGGGTTTTCTGCTGCTTTGGGCAGGAATGCACACGGAGCCATGTGCCGAGTGGGAAGGCTCATCCCCTCCCCAGACCCCTCCACTGGCGTTCTGCCGTGCTGGGGAGGGAACGTTGTAGGTCGGTTTGTCGGTAGCACACCCTTGTGTAACTGCCTGTGTCACCCGGGACCCCCCAGAGACTTTGTTTCGACTTGCACGAGAGGTATTTAATCCATGCCAAGAGGCAGGATTTCCCGGGATTATTCCCAAGAGCTCACGCATCGCTCCATGGCCCTGGATTAGGTTAAACCCATCCGTGGTGACACCTCCCTGGAAAGGGGTAGGCAGGGGTGACCGGGGGGCTGGGATGTGGCCATGAACCTTCCCAGAGAAGCCCTGGGCCAGGCTGTGGTGTGTAGCAGTGCCGTGAAGTCTAGGTCGTGTGTGAGTGTGTCCAACGCTGTACATGTGGACTTTCTAAACTCCTTAATAAAAGGATCTCATCGTTACCCACCGTGTGACAGCCGTGCCCGCAGCACAGCGCGGGGACACGGCCGGAGGGACCTGCTGTGGTGATGGCAAAGGGATGGCACCGAATCACCGCAGCTCCTCGCTGTGCTGGGGGGATGGGTCCTTCCCCGTGCCAAGCTCATGGAGTGGGATCCCTGAGAACTTGCTCACCACACTGAAACCACTCCGCAAAACAAGAGCTGGGGACACCCAGGGGGCAGAGGAGGCCTCCCAGGGCCCCAGCCCAAATCCAGGCCCTGTGGGACCTTGGGGTGGCCCTGGAGCTGGGACTGGGAGGGTGGCAGGGGTCTGTGCCAAGGGGACCCTGCTCCCTGCTCCGATGGACAGAGCACTGAGCACCCCCAGTCCCTCCCTGCTGCCCACCCCACATCCCACTCTGCCACAGGCCAGGACAGACCTGGAGGGGACAGCAGGGTGCACTGGGGACCATGTTCCAGCACTGGTCTCTGCGTGTGGGAGGGTGGGAGCACTTGGGCATGTCCATGTGGAGCCAGGCCCTGGGGGGGTTTGGGGGTGCAGGGGTCTCCAGCGGTGCCTGTGCACCCACCACACACACGTTTGTGTGGGACCCCCAACAGCTGCACACAAGGACACACCAGCCAGATGAGGGGGACACACTTGTGCCCCCAGACGAGACCCGCCCTCCCAGCAGCATCCCTGACAACTGCCAGGGACACAAGGCCAGCTCCCAGCTGCTCCTCCAAATGAGGCAGCAAACGAAGGCGGCGCGTTAATGAGTGGCGTTGCCGTGGTCTCGTTGTGGCAGCTCCACAAACCCCTGTTCCCTCCGTCCCCCTCTTCAGCCCCCTCCCCGAGGATCCCACCCTCTTCCCTCCGTGGCCACACGTCCAAGGGGTGACATGGCAATCAGTGCTGGTGGCTATTTAACGGCCCGAGGCGGGCCGGCCGCTCATCTGGACACAGGGTGGACAGAGAGGTGCCAGGGCTGGCAGCACTGGGCAGCACCGAGGTGCAGAGGTAAGTGACTGGTGGCCGTGTGTCTGTCTGTCTGTCTGTCCCTGCTTCACACCCCTGCCTCGATGGGCAGCACAGCCAGGGGGAGGCAAAGGTTGGTGGGAAGCAGCTGGGGACCTGCGAGCACCCCCAGACCCCAGGACGGGACTCAGCAATTCGGCTCCATGACGGGCAACGGGGTGCAAAAAGGGAGCGAGCAGAACAGAGACGAGGTGTGAAAAAGGTAGGGAGTGAAGCCCGAGGTGAAGCCTCCGGGCTAAGGGGTGTTGGGAAGGGCAGGCAGGGGCTTGAGTGCACCTGGGTCTGGCGCAGGAGTGAGAAACAACCAGTCCCCTTAGGCAAGCATGGAGCAGACACCCTGGCCGCCAGCACCTGCAGCAGCTTTTAAGGCAATATCTCCAGAGAATGATAATAATACAACCCGTTTCCTCTTTCCGAGCCTTTGTGGGAGGAGGAAGGGAGGCAGAGCAGCCCTGCCCCTGCTGAAGGTCACCCACTGCCTGCGGCACCGCACGAGGCTCGGGACTTCACTCCCGTCTGCTCTGCTCAGACCCCTCCGCCAGGGCAGCTCCGAGCCCCATAAAGGGATGTCGAGCACCTTCCTCTGCCCCTGTGTCACCCGGGCACAGCGGGCAGGACCCTCTCATGGGGACGACGAGGGTGATGCTCCCGCGG
Source organism: Cnemophilus loriae (assembly GCA_013397755.1). NCBI lineage: Eukaryota > Metazoa > Chordata > Aves > Passeriformes > Corvidae > Cnemophilus > Cnemophilus loriae. Next base: position 1,227,504 of record VZTF01006314.1, on the reverse strand, counting down.
TGCCTCCAAGAGGGGCGGGCAGCTCCGGAGCCCATCGCCGTGCCCGGCTCTCAGCCCCCCCGCCCCCCCGGCTGTGAAGCAGCGGAGCAGCTGCAAGGCTGGAATTTGTGAGCACTGACCTGGCTGCCGATGAAGGACAGCAGGTCTCAAGGAGGCGGGGGGGGAGCTCAGACCCCCGGCACCCCCGCTGGTGCTGGGTGCTGGTGTGGAGGCTGCAGAAGGAGCAGTGGGTGCTTGGGGGGTTCTAGCAGGGGCGGCAGGGCTGATTTGGGGGTGCCGCAGCAGGGATGGGGAACTGCCGAGGGCAGCCCGTGCTGCTGCCCCAGCCGCTGCTCGGTGCTTCACTGACGTTCCCTTCCTGTGCTTCCCCCAGATGAGAGCACCCTACTCGCTGTCCTGCCTCTTCCTCCTGAGCCTGGGAGCCTGCTTCCCTCCCGGCGAGCGGTGGGAGCCGGGAGACCCCGGCCAAGGGGCTCTGCTCGGGCCCGGCTGGCAAACGGCGGCGGAGGGCCGGGGTCCCGGCTGGAGGGCAGGGGCACAGCGGAGGCGAAGCGAGGAGCTGGATGCGCTGCTGAGCATCGCCCGGGAGCTGCGGGGATACGGCACGGCCGGGGCCGGGCAGCGGCCGGGCAGGCGGGGGGGCCCCGAGCTGCTGCCCATCGGAGGGGAGAAGCGCAGCGGCACCCTGGGGAACCTGGCCGAGGAGCTCAACGGCTACAACAGGAAAAAAGGGGGCTTCACCTTCCGCTTCGGGAGATGAGAGCTTGGACTTGATCCCCCACCTCCTGCGGGTCACCCCGTCCCGTCCTTCCCTTCCGTCTCACCTGGGTTTGCTCGGACAAAAGGGTATTGGGGGGTTTTGCTGCTGGGGTTGCCTTGGGGAGGGGGGACGCCGCGTTTGCTCCACTCCCAGCTCTGCTCTAGATCTCCCAGCCCTGTTCCCGACCGATGCAATGGAAGAAGAGGAGAGTGCCTTAAAGAGGAATCACCGAATCCCTTCCCTGGTCACATACAGCTTTTGCTGGGGCACAGGGAAAGGGCCCAGTGCTGGGTCTCCAGTGCTGCAGTGCTGGCAAAGAGCAGGGATGGCACACGGGCATGGGCAGAGCAGGGGTGGCACAGCGGCACGGGCAGTGCCAGTAGGGCCAGGCAGCAAGGCTGGAGGGTTACAGCAGGATAGTCCTGGTGGTGACAGTCCCCAAGGACTGCCTGTAGTCCAGGGCCAGCTGTGAGGGAGGAGAGGGTCCCTCAGAGCTCTCCACTGAGTTGCTGCTCTCCTGCCTACTAAGGAAAAGTCCCTCTGGCAGCGAATTCTGCTTAGTGTCAAGATGCCTCTTACACGAGGCAACTCCTGCCTGCAAAACCAGGGCAGAGCAGCGGGGTTCGAGAAAATCTTGTCCTTAGCAACCCCTGGTGTGAGCACAGAAACCTGCCCTGGCATCACCAGTCCTGCCACAGCCCCACAGCTCATGCCCCGACCCCCAGGCTCCTCACCAGGGTGAGGTAGTGATGGCTGACCTTCAACGTCCTTGTCACACCACCCCAGCTCCTGCCTGACAGCCTGGCCCTTCCTGATGCCTTCCTGGCCTCATCACCACCTAATCTCAGATGTAGCTACTGCAGAACTTGGGTGCAGAAGGACTGAAATAAGGACTTCTGCACCTGCCGGGGCCACTGAGAGGTGCTCAGTGTCACTGGTGCTCCAGTCACCGGTGCTGCAGCTTTGGGAATCATTAGCCCCAAAAGCCAGGAAGAGCCCCACTGCCCAGCCACTGCCTTCCTCTCTTTTGGGCAGATTTAGCTCTGCCAATGCCAGTGTTTTCTCCGTGCCTGCCAGAGGTACCAGCAATCAGAGCTCTTAACTACGTGCTGCAGGCACTAACGGCAACTTACACACTGAGCCGCTGCTGATATTTCATTGCAGGCACAAAAATGAGCCAGGAGATGATTTGCAAGCGCTAAATTGCACCCTCAAAAATCAGAGACCGTGGCAGGACTTGGTTGGGGGAGTAAAAAGATTAAAAATACCCCTAAATCAGGCTGGAAGAGGTGCATTGTAATATCCATCAAGCAGACAGACCACTTAATGCAGTGCTGCGTGAGTTGTTCTGGCAGCAGGAGCAGCGGCTGAGGCTGAATGGAGGAGCTGGAACCCAGGGGAAAACAGTCGTGGGGCAGCAGGTCCAGGGAGGAGCAATGGAGGCACAGGACCGGGCTCATCCGGGGACGGTGCAGAGCTGGAGGGACTCCAGGCTTGCAGGGACACAGACAATGCCAGGATTTGGCCCTCACACGAGGACGGCGTCGGCTGCGAAGGTGAGGAAGGGCATTTCCTCCCCCTGCATCCCCGCTGCCCTGACCAACTCACACTGGGGAGCACAGCAGCGACCACCGACGGCACTCAGGGGGGCTGAGCCCACGCAGGCCCCCACCCCAGGCACCCCCAAACCCACCTCCATCCCTCCCAATTCCCGCCCCACCAAAGGCCCCCCGTTTGGATCGGGACGCAGGCGCCGCGCTCGCATCACACAGCGGAGACGGAGCATTATCGATGTTTCTATGGCAACGACTTCCCCCCACCCCTTTCTTTTGAGTGTTCGAACCATCAATAAACACGCACTGATCAATTTTACCCTGCGCTGGAGTCGGGGGGAGGGATGGAAGGGAGGAAGGGTGAAGAGTTTTGGAGTAACTCTGGGTTAGTGAGGGCCGGTAAGTCCCCGGCTTTGATGTGATGGATCATTGCAGGGGAAAGTGGCACCGACTGCTGCGGAGAGGGAAAGGAAACCTGCTGGGCAGTGCTGTGGCTGCGGGGATGCCTGGGCTCCTGCACTCAAGTCCGAGAGAGGAACAGGCTCAGAACAGCCTCATAAAAGCACACACATAACGAGGCTTTGATTGATGGGCAATAACCTCTGTAGAACTCACTGAAAATTGGAGCATTTACCTGGCAGGTGGGACAGAGTTGGGCTCAGCCCCCACGCCTCAGGGCTCCTTGATGGGCAGCTTGGTGCCACCAGGGCAATGCCATCACCCTCCTCTCCCTCTGTCTGGAAAGGGGCTCCTACTCCAGGCTGTGACATGGTGCAGGTGAGGGGCCATGGCATCCCTGAACTCCCCTGAGCACACCTTAGGGTGGCTGGCAAAAGGCAGCATTCCAGGCTCTTGATTACTGCTCCTTGGTGATTAATGCTGGGGAGGGGAGGTAAAAGTGAATGGAAAATAACTGCCTGGAGCCTGGGGGTGTGGCTGGGAGGAAGGAGGGGGCAACACACCAAGAACGACTCCTGAGGGGCTGGAAAGCCCACCCCTGCACACTGGACACGGTATCTCCCACCCAGCTCCCACAGGAAGATACACCCCTTCCCAGTTCCTCTCCTCCTGAGGAGGGGAGCAGCTCCCGAGGGGACACCCAGACCCCGAACACCTTTGAGGGGCGGAGAGCTCAGAACCCACCCACACACCAATCCATAGGAGATGGATCACACAGGCTCTGGATTCCTCTACACACGGCCAGTGGACCGAGACAGCAACACAGACACTGCCATCGCTGCTGGGACTCTCCATGGAACACCCCGTTCACCTTCCCTGCCCAGGCACAACCCCTGGCCCTGCCCTGGCCTCTGCTCATGTGCTCCACTCACATGGGCGGCCCTTCACCGTTCCTCCACCCCGGGCAGACCGGCAGCACTACAAACACAACAGGACCAGCAAATCTCCGAAACCCAAAGGATGCTCTGCAGAGGAAGAGCCCGGTTTAATTGTGTCCGAGGGACTCACAAAGAGGCTCTGTGTGTCATAACTGGGTCATGCAGGCTGCAGGAGCACAGGTGAGACCTTTACCAGCAGAATAGATGGTAGGACAAACACAGAACCCTCAACAGGGAGGCGATTGCTGGGAAAACGTGCAGCACGGCCTGGTTTGCAGGTCAGCTTTCTGCTGAGCTGGATCCACTGAGCACTGTGCAGCACTGCCAGGGAGGACAGCTCAGAGCCCAGCCTCAACACTGAAATGACTGAGTGCTGTCCTTCACCCATTTTAGGGGCATTGGCACTGCCAAGGGATCAGAACTGATCAGGAATCGATCCAGGAGCATCATTCTCAGCAGCCCACCCAGGCCAGGTCTCACCCTCGGACCAGGAGTGTGTCCCACTCTGCTGTCAGCTTTTAGATGCACAGGTGATGACAGGAACCCTCTCCTCAGAGGTGACACTGTGCTTAGGTGTATTTTCCTCTCTTTTCAATTGTGGAAGGATGAGTGTCAGCCAAGGGAGGGGCTGTGGGCTGTCCCTGACCATCCGGGGGGACAGGCAGTGGTCCGGCACATCTGAAAACACCACTGGCCCAGTCAGGTGGCCACACCAGCCTGACCATAAAAACAGGGGGTTTGTAAGAAAAAGACTGAGCATAAAACACTGACCACATTTTACATCTTGTGACAAGCAACTTCTTAACAAAAAGCAAGATGACATTAAAGGAAAACTTAAAAGAGTGAACATTGTAATTTCAAAGACACAAAAACCAAAACAAAACCACAAACACAGCTATTTTTCCCCCAGAGCACTCTCACTTTCAAGCTCAATAGCCTTGAAAATTGGAGCAATCAAACTGTTAAATGCATCGATCTGTTAAATCAACTCCTACTGTACTCAGCTAAATTTAGCCTTTAATCCCCTCTCTCTCACTCCTATCACCGCAGATGTGGGGGCTTTCCCCAGCCAGGTCAACCAGCTCTGCCTTCCCACGACACCACGGACCGGTCCCTAAGCCAGCAGAGATGGAAATCACCAGGAGTGACTGCATTTAGGGGCAGGTTAAGCTTCTCCATCTTCCCTCAGCCCACAAATACTCACTATACCCAGGTTTGGACACTGAGCTTTGCCAGGGTCTTGGTCACAATCCCACCCACAACTCCCGGAGTGCTGCGGCTCTGCTCACTGCAGACCCCTTGCTGTGTCTGTGCCCTGCTAAGTGCAGGCCATCGATTGTGTTTATATTCACCAGTGCATCCTCCTGCTTCTCCTTCACCTTCTTCAGCCTCACCAGAAGCAGCCCAGCAGCTGCTGCCACAGCAGGCCAAGGTTTCCCATTGAGCCTTGTTCCCCCAGCCCAGGAGTGAGCAGACCCCGGTGCCAGGACCCACAGATCTCACCAGGGACTTGTTGAGGAGATTAGAAATGGGGAGAACTGGGTTATAACCCTAAAACATCACTGTGGAACTGTGGGACCTCAGGCACACCACGCACGGTCACCTGCCCTTGTTTCCCTCTCATCCTTTTTTAGTCTTTAGCATCTTCACTAATCAAAGCACTGGCTCATTTTAGAGGCTGCTCAGTACCTGGAAACATCCCTCCCTCAAAATTTACTAGAAAGGCTGAAGGGAAACAGAAAATAAGAATGGGCAACCAGAAATGAGGGAGGGAACTGTATGATGAGAGAAACTCATGGGTCATTTCATAGCAGAGGAGGAGGAAAACACAACAGCAGCTGAATTACAGAACAGAAACCATTAACAGAGGAAAAGTTTAGTCAAATCTCTGATATAAATCTCCTTGAAGACAACAGCGAAGTCTTTGATTCAAAAGAGGTGATGACACAGTCTTTACTCTGTGCATCTCTCTTCTCTCCTGACTTTTCAGAGCCAGACCAAAAGAACATGGAAAGGGGCTGCTGGCCTGGCTCTGACCATCCCACTGTGCTCCTGGTTTTGGATGCAGAGTCTAAGGGGAGTTAATTGGGTTAGAAAAGCCTCACTAACAGACAAACACAGGTTTTCCTCGACATTGATTTATTTTTAAATATACTACACGAAAGAGACTGGAATAAAAAAAACAAATCAAAAAAATGGAAAATAGAGAAAAGAGAGAAGAAAGAATTGAAAGTCGTGTACAGAAACAATCTGTACTGGACTAAATTAAAGGGGAAACGACCCCCTTAAGTATCACAGAGATGAAGGACAGAGCTATTTACACACTGTAAAAAAGACAAGTCTACAAAAGTGTGTAATAACGAGATACAAATGTATAATATAGTGGCACAATACGTTATCAAAGTAAAAACAGTACCTCCAGGAAAGAGACAATTCAAGGGTTGGGTTTTTTCTTACATTTTTAAAGGCAGCCTGTGGCAGAAGTGTGTACTTTCTTTTGAACATTTGTCATGTGTTAAGTCATGGCTGTTCGTGAGGGCGAGAAGTGGCGTGAAGACACACGAGTGAACTACTAGAAATCATATACAAAACAAACAGTTCCAAAGAGAACAGCATAAAATACAATTGAAGGCAATTAGTGTTTAAGATACACAAGAGGGGTCACGAGTTACAGGGGAACAGAAAATGGAAAATGTGTTTTTCTCATGTTTGGAACTGTTAAGAGGAGTTAAATTGCACTGTTAATAGCCCTAAATCTTGTTCTTTCACTATTGTCTCGAGTCACAGTTAGTTCCCAGCATTAATTGGGAAGGTCACAGGACCTTGGCAAGGAAGGCCAGGAGTCTTTCTGTCAGCATGTTGTGGCAGTTTCCTCGGGAGATGCACCCCAGAGAAGTGCCTGCAGTCTTCACAGATCCTTGTGTGATGCTGGATGGAACCATGCTGGCATGAAGGTAGAAATGCTTTTAACCCCAGAGTACTGGCACTGGAGCTCCTCCCGGGAGGCACAGGAAGGCAGGCACCACAGCCCCTCAAAGCACAGGGCTCTGCAGGAGGGCAGAGGCCAGGCTCCATCTCCCTTCACAAAACAAAAAGCTGGAAACTCAACTGGAGACACAGCAGCTCTCACGCACTGTGATGTGCAGGCTCAGCCAGCACAGCTGCAGGAGGCACAGCGGTGTCTCAGAGCTCACTCCAAGCCATCTCCTCCCACTGCCACCCTCCCAGCTGCCCAAGCTCTGCAACCCTCCACCCCAAACACCTGCCCCCATCAGTGTCAGACATCACCAGAGTTCCAGACCTTCTCCAGGCCTGTTCTGCTGCCGAGGAAGATCCACAAACAGGCTCCTGGGCTGTGACATCAGCAGGTGCTGCCTCCAACACTGAGAGCCCAAGCAATTCACTGGAGCTCAACAACACTGAGAAACTACTGAAAACACAGAAACAAAGGGTAGCAGGTGGAATCAGAGGAAGAATTTGGGCAAGCATCACTTGTAGCATTCTGTCATTAAAAAAACCTTACATTAGTAATTTTTCCCCCTTCCCTCCCAAGCACCAAATCTGCTGCATTAGTGTCAGGTCAATGTCAGACTTGGGCCAGGGCCATGTGCTGGGCAAACTCTCCCAAGAAATGCAGTGGGTATATTGCTATCCAAACACTCATCCTCGTACAGGGGGGCAGAGGGAGGGGACAAAAATGCAGTACGAAGTCCTCCTGAGGAGGATGGCATCGCAGTGTCCACCAGTCTGGCTTCAGTCTTAATGGTCTGTCCAGAACAATAAAATATTAATAAAAAGGCATGGTGTGACATCAGCATTTAGACTTGTAGTCCACAAGGCAAGAACTCCACAGATAAGACGATTACAAGTATACGAAACACAGGGAATCTGAGTTCAGAGGGTGGGCAGTGCCTCCTGAACACAGCCCTGCCCTTCGGAGCTGGGGCGTCCATTCACAGTCTGCGTCCTTGGCACAGCCCTAACCTGAACGCCCCGCTCCTTTGTCAGTCCACACGTTACTCCCTCCACAGTTGGCTTTGGCCCATTGTGATTGATTGATTCACTTCTTTGTTTTTCAGCCTGGTTTCTTGCTACCTCTGAACAATGTCGCTGATTTCTTTCACCGAGCTGAGCAGTTTGCTAAAGTCCTGGGTGGCCGCAGGGCCGCTGCCAGCGGTCGCTGGGCAGATCTGAAGCTCCCGCAGGTTGTTCTCCAGCTTATTGATGGCCTCCCGAAAGGCAAATTTGTTCCTCATCTGCTGAATGGAGTCCACGTAGCTCACGCAGAAGGTGTAGAGGTTCTTGCCAGCCTCCAGGACGGCGCTGTGGCTGGCCATTTGCTCAGAGTTCTTGCTGATGGCGAGCCGCAGAGCCTCGGTGCTTTCCAACACCACCCCTTTGGTGATGGTGCCACTGGCAATCCTCTCCGGGGGCTGCCGGGTCTTCCGCAGCGACACCCTGGTGGATATGAGGGGGATGAAGGCTGTGGATGACGTCTGGTCCCCGCCTGGGGCAGAGGGTACAGATGAGGAAGAGGCAGCTGGGGTTGCTGTGCTCAGCAGCAGCTTCGTAGAGGACTGTGGCTTTGGTACAGAGGGGATCCCCAGCTTTTTCACACCTTCCCCTGACTGGTTTGGCTTGACAGCATCACTGCCTGCAGCCTCTCCAACCTGAGTCAACTGTTTGGATTTCGGCCCAGACACTACATCTGCTGCTGCTTCATGGCTGGGACTGTGAGAAACCTTCCCAGGCTTGGCAATGGAGGATGAAGACAGTGGGAGTGGCGGGGCTGGTTTCAGCTTCGATAACTTCCCTTTGTCCTTCCCTGCCGACTCCGAGGTCTGCTTGAGCCTCCTCAGGCGTGGCTCCTCAGAGGAAGCCTTGCTGGTCCCCACGAACCCAGCAGGGTTGGGTTTGGCAGCAGAACCTTGGTCCATTGTTACAGTGGTACCTAAGGCACTGGATTTGACTCCATCGTCCTTGTGGAGCCCGCTGGAGGAAGGAGGGGCAGCAGCTTGCCTACGGCCAAGTTTTGGCGTCAGGGTGGGAGGGCTGGAACCAGGGCTCGACTCTGCATCTTTGAACACGTCATCAGCGGTCTCTTCATTCTTCTTAAGGAGCCGTGGAGGAGGGGTCACTGTTCCCCTGACTGCAATGTCAGTCTTGGCCTCGTTCGCCCGCTTCCGAGGCAGTGCTGGCTTTTCACTTTTGTGCCCCCCGAAAGTGGAGGAATCAAACTGGCGTCCCGTGGACTGCAAATCCCGAGGCAGAGTCACGGATTTCCACTCTGTGTCCTTCGCTCCGTGGGGCACACAGGAGGCTGAGCAGGACCTTAAAAAACGCTTGCTGGAACTGCTCTCCTCCTCACCAGCCACCCCTCGACTGCTGCTCATCGTGCTGGACTTCTTCCTTAAGTGGGGAGATAAGAACCCAGAGTTCCCAGCCACAAGCCCGTTGGTGACACCAGCCCCATTGCTTGGGCTCTGGAACTTGGACGGGTCAGCTGTGTCTGCAAGGGGGGCAATGAAAGCTCCGTTGCCAGCATCCCTGCACTCCTCTTCCCCACCCACCCTGCGCTCCGTGTGTCCGTCCATCTCCCTGAAGGAGCTGCTCCGTTTCGGAGGAGTAGGGGCAGTTTTCTTCTTCTTCTTGATCAGGGCACTGAAGAGGTTGTGCTTTTTGTCCTTTGGAAGCAGCCGCTCATCTTCATTCAAACTGCTCTCCAGGGCCACCCTCTCCTTCCGTGGGAGCAAGGGAGAAATAGCAGGTTCATGATCCAGGGGGTCTGCAAGGGAAAAGGAAAGTTTTCTGAGCATTGCTCAAGGAGCCAGAATAACCCATTTTCTTACAGGATCAAACCACTGCAGCACCTCCAAAAGGTGCAGGTTCTCCAAACAGACACAACTTCAGAGCAGAAATAAAGTAAGTGCAGCCACACTCAAGCCTGGACTGAACATGGTCTATGATCCTGCATCCGTTCATTCCTGAAGTGGCTGCCAAACTACTTTCCCTGTGGGTTTCCAACGGGAAGAGTGACATAAAAACACTACACGTTTGTGTTCAGATTCCCATCCTTACATCTGAAGACTTGTCTAAGCTTCACATTGTGAGGAAGATAAATACAAAGAGGCCTTTGCTTTAGTCCCTGTGCTATTGCTGTCTTTTGAATCGCTGACCCTCTGAATTAATAAGGCACCGCTGTAACCCACCTCCATCCCCAGGCTCCTCGTTCATTTTCCTGATGTCATCCTTTGTGGGAAATGGGAATAACTGTTTCATGAGCAGAAATCGAGATCACGATATGGCACTTCAGGTCGTACCCCTGTGAAGATGCTCAGCTTTGTACAGTAACAGAGAAAAGGGGCAGTGCCAGCCTCCTTCGGCAGCACTGCTGCAGAGGGAAGCGATGGGGTTACCCTCTCTCCACTTACAAGAGCTACTTAAAAATGAATAACGGTTTATAATAAATTCATACAGAGTCCTGAAGGTCTCTGTGTTTGACTGACAGAGGGGCTCGTTCCCAGGCCAGGCACTCCAATGGCATTCTAATCCAAAGGAGGAATGCCTGCAGGGCAGCATATACATTTACAGCTTGACTAGGCAGCAAGAAGGGAGATGAAGCAGACTCATAAAGGAAGGATGCTTCTTAGTCACAAATTGGTGATCATCATGCTATGGGTAGGATTTTGGCTGCGGAACGGATTTTGGTTGAGGGGAGAGAATTTGAAAAAAAATAGTTGGATACTTTGAGAGGGCAACATGTTTGCACACGAACACTGCAGTTACACCGTTCCCACAGGACTCAGGGAGAGTCCAGAAGAGCCAGGCCTTACTGAGTATAGAGACAGTGGAGCTGTAGAAATGCAGAGAAAACTAGCAGCTACCACTGAGGATCAGCTTCCAGCTGCTGGACTTGCTATGGAAACACTGACAATTGGAAGGGAAACTGCAATAAAACTTTATTGTGAAAAAATTTCTTTCACAGTAAAGAGTGAAATGACTCCCAGCATAATGTTAAAATCATATTATGCCTGCTGTACTTGAATTTCTCAAAACCCTCAAGTATTTAAATGAAATTATTTTACTTCAAAAGATTGTAATAATAGGCAATTATATTTCCTATACATGGTAAATAACCTTCCTTCCTGAGTCACTGATACTTCCTTTTTTCAACATTTTAAATCCCCTCTTTTCCCCTCCTCTGCCTAGACGTACACTGGTTACTGAAACATGTACTACTGGGTGAATCTGACATTACACAAAAAAGGCCAGTGACATGAATGGTCAGAAGAGGCAGCCTCAACAGAAGCTGGAAAAAACCCCACTGTATTCCATTTTACATTCTTGTTTTTCAAACACAGAGCTAGATACAAATCTCCTGTACTCACTCAGCCTTTTACCACTGCTTTTATTACCTCGGAATGGAAGGTAAGTGCCTGAAAAAACTGATTGGAAGTTTAATTTTATGGAAGAGTCTGTAAATACCTCTTTGTCCCTCGCTGAAATTATATTTGGTGCCTGCCAAGAGTAATACTCTTCTGTGCTGCAAGCACAAATCTGGTAGGATGGAACAGTGAAGAAACCTCCCTTATGGGGCTTGCTAAACCCAAGCTATCACCCTGCTTTAAATTATGCAGTGTGGTAGTGTAAAGTGGCTTGAACACAGCAGATTACCCAGCACTCAGATGCAGTGGGAGATCCCACTGATAGCTCCTGCCAGGGAATGGGAAGAGGATATGATCAGAGAGCTCCATGCTCAGGCTCTGGTCTTCAGGGAGCTGCAGGCAACAGCCATTAAGTTAAAAGAACTCTGAGGGCTTCTCTAAGCAACAGCAGGGAGATCACCAGTCCCTCAGCCAGTTAAGGATTCACACTCCCAGCTGCTATGTGTATCTGGCTCCAGAATTAACAACCTACCTTTGCAAAAACTAATAAAAGGAGTTCTGGACCCAGGACAGCAAACTCAGCAGCTTGTCACCCAGAAACACAGCGCTGGTACAGAGAGATGGCACCTGTTATTAGGCACAGCTTTGCCTACGTGAGGGCCTGGAGCTAGATGTGCATTTTGTTTCCCCCTGTATTTCCTGAAGGAATAATGACTTTAATTAAAACCTACCACATTCCCCCTGGCCTCGAGCATGTGCAGTCTCCAAGCCCTCGTTGGCATCTTTGCTTTCGGCAGCTCTCCTCGATGTTCGCGTTTTGGTTGGCAACTCTGGGGCTTGGAGGAAATTGCTCACTACACTCCTCATGCCCTTCTTTCCCAACTCCTTCTCCACCTCTGCAATGCACAGAAGAAAAGCAATCACTGCAATCAACTGAAGATAAAAAAACTACGGCTCTGTTTGGAATTAACAGCACAAAAGAAAAGCAAACAACACAAAACAGAGATTCCTTGGGGTTACTGGGGTTATTCCTTGGGGTTACTCAGCCATTTGGCCCTTTAAAATGAGATGTTTGCCCAGAAAAAAAAAACCCCACATGTAAACAAATAACTGCTTTCTACACCATTTACACCAGGTAGTGTAACACAGGACTGAGCCTCACTGCAAAGCAGCCTATGAATAGCAGGCAGAGTTAGGGATGCAGTCAGCCCTCTCCCCACCCCTGGAATTGCTGGTCCAACAGGGACCCAGACCTACCATCTGATATGCTGGATTCCTGAAACATGGTTTCAAAGGCCTGATGGATCTCAGCAAAGGACGGCCTATCAGAAGGACTCCACTGCCAGCCTGAAAAAAACCACACCACCACTCAAAACTTCCCTCCAGCAGCAGACACTCAGTACCCTGCACCAGGAGGAGCCAGAAATCACAGTTCCCTTCCAATACGCTGAGATAAAACACTGACATGAAAATCTGATTTACAGGGTGCTGAGTGTCTGCAACCACTTTGGCTCAGTGACAGCTGCAGACACCCAGCACTCCCTAAATCAGGTTTTGGTGTCAGTGTGTGACAGTAGGTGCTGAGCACTGCTGGGGAGAAGTGCAGGGCACTGAGTCATGTACGAAAAGGCCACAGTGAAGAGTCACAGTCAGTCCTGCAAGAAGCCAAATGAAGCTCCTGCTTCATCCTTGGAGCACAAGCTTTTCTTTAAGCTGTCAGGAAAAAGGAGACAAAGGAAGCATTGAGACCCACAACAAATCTCCTCTCTGGGCCTGTGGGCTCCCAGTACAGATGAACAGCTGGTTCCATAGCGTGTTCTTCCTCAGGGGAAAGCCGTTTTAACCAAACACTTCCACACAGCATTGCATCTTCCTCGCAACTGGCAGGGGGTTCTCATGCCTTGCTGTACATAGCCAGACCCCTACACTTTTATTGCAGCCGTGCAGAGCTAAAAAGCAGCATTTGCAGGGCTAAGAGACACTTACATGCTCTCATGAGCTCATAAACTTTCTCAGGACAGCCTTCAGGACGTTCCATACGATAATCCTTCTCCAACAGCTCATAGACTTGAGACAGGTCAATGCCGGGGTAAGGCGACATACCGTAGGTTGCAATTTCCCACAGCAGAACACCAAAGGCTGCAGCAGAGAGCGAGAGGAAAGAAAAAAAAAAAGAGAGGAAAAAAATCAATAAGCTTTGTTTTCATCTTGAATTTGAGAGGCTGTTTAGTGGGAGTAGTCACTAAACAGTGCTGCACACTTAGACCAGCTCTGGGTGGCTCAGATCCCATGCTCAGCAGCAGCTTAAATGTTAAAGAAGTGTAACAAGCCTCTCCGTCAGCACAGACAAGTCTCCTGCGATATGACAGGGTAGAATTAGACTAATTTTCAATGTATCAGTTGTCTCAAACCTGAACGCCTTGAGATCCTTCAAGTCCTATTAGAGGCACAATTAAGAGACTTCACAGTGGATTAGCTGAAACCGCTTCACTGCTGCACTGCAGTCGCTCCCTCAGTGTGACAGCTCCTCTCATTTGCAACCTCTCCCTGGAGGACTCGCACATTTTAATAGCTCAGTGTTTTTGGGGTGCCCTTGTTTAGCTGTAGTGTGGTCTGGAAAGGGAATCTGGGAGGCAGCAGTGAGAGGAAAGTTTCAGCAGTTGTTACCAACGAGATAGGGCGAGGGTGAGACATTTCGGTCCCAGGGAAAGCTGAACACAGAAAGGGAGAGCACAAAAAAGGGTCTTGGAACAGGCATTCAAGAGGCAGCAGTCAGTGGGGATGCAGGTCAGCAGTGGGGTCAGGCAGCTAACCCAGGAGTCAGGCACACAGAATAAACCCAACACCAGTTCAACAACCTGCATGTAATTAGTTCAGTCACTCTATTCTGTTCTTAACCTGAAGAGAAAGCGATTACAATTCTGCATAAGTAAGGAAATCACATCACATTATATGGCAACGCCACCAAGGGCAATTTACATTAGACATTTCTGTGCACAATTTTCTTTGATTGCTGTCTTGAGGCAGTGAGGTGAAAACATCTAAACCCTGGAGTGCCCAGCAGCAGCCCTGGCCTCCGGGGACAGCTGATCTCTGATGAGATCCCAAAGTCCACTGCCCCAGTTCTGCTTCCCAAGGTTACATTAACCCTAACTAAAGATACCCCATATCCCTTTGGGATCTTTCCTCCCCCAAGTACTGTGCTATTGAAATGCAACAGGGATCCTGCAGCCACCACAGCAGTACAGCAACATCCTAAGACTGTGGCAGATACTCAGCAGCCAACACCACATGGAAACTCAAAGCAGCAGAAACACCTCGGTCAGCAATCACATGGGAGGCTGTTTTGGCTTTTCCTCCTCCATCTACAGAACATTTTACATCAGCCATCTACCTAAAAGCTTCTTCAACATAAAGCCTTTCTCTGCACATTTTCCCCCAAACTGCAGAAAACTTAATCTCTGCTTCACTACTGTCTGTTGGTTTATATATAGAAGATGCTCAGGATATCATTTTCCAAGTGCCTTTGGGACCACGTTCCACAAACTTCTATCTCATGTCACCGGGCACTTTTGAGAATTTGACCAACAGCTATGGTAGAGATATAAAACCCAAAGAAAGGCTGATAAAAGTACAATGAGATTTTCTGTGGTCAGATTTGATACAATATAGCTCCATTTAGCTAAGCCTACTCTTATCACCAGCACTTCAGGGCTCTTCAATAACCATTTGTCATCAAATTTTCCCTCTGCTTCTCCTCATCTCATTCCACAGATTATTCTTTCAAAATGCAGAAAGACGAGCTTGGAGCTATCACTAGACAGATATACACATAATTATTTTTTTTAACAAAACGAACCAGATTCTTTACTCCTTGAAGTAGTTAGAAAGTTTTTGGCTATATAATGATGTATCACTTCACATTCCTGCACCGGAATTCCATCAAGGCAGTAGCACTGGTGCCCTGCAGCCCCATTTCATACATTTCTATAAACACTACAGTATCCTTTACTTTCATATTTCCCAACAACTCAAGTATATAAAATCAGGTCGGCATTCTCAGTGCTCTGCTCTGAGACTGCCCAAGCAGAGATTAGTTCCTACACTCTGACAAGCTCATAGAACAACATGGCTCAAACCAGGGAACCTGCTGCTCCCTCCTGAAATGTTCCACAACGGCCTCATTTCACAGCCCTGGAAAAGGAGACTATCATCTGCATTAATCTGTCCATGCAAAGTCTTACCCCAGACGTCGGATTTAATGGAGAACTTGTTGTAGGCCAGGCTTTCTGGTGCAGTCCACTTGATGGGGAATTTTGCTCCGGCGTGGGCTGTGTAGGTGTCGCCCGTCATTAACCTGCTCAGGCCAAAGTCTGCCACCTTCACCAAGTGGTTCTCCCCTACAAGGCAGTTCCTGGCAGCAAGGTCCCTAAAAAGAAGACCAAAAATAGGCAATGAGAAGTCTTTACCATCTCACTTTTAGCGATAGCAAGGAAGCCTGCTGTTCCCGAAGAAACCTGGGCCTGTGTGATTATTTTGATCCAAATATTACACAGAAATTCTGGAGTTACACGCACACACACAAGAGGGAAAGTTATTTTCCATTCCGTCTTCGTAAGACTGTCATCCGAACTTTTTTTTTTCTTCTAATTTGAAGTGAGAGCTTCAAGAAGCCCCCTCACTTTCAATAAAAGCTGCCACCCTCAGGATAAAAATATTTCAAAGAAATGTCAGCGCTCAAGTTATCAATAGCTGGGGATGAGCACTGAATAAACTGAGTTTCAATTCCTCACTTCTTGCCCACCTCTGTAGCGCTTCAGTCACCCCAGCCAACACCAGTCTTTCTCCAGAACTCCTTTTCCAGTCCTTGCTCAAGCACCAGGATTACCTCCTAGCTCTGCTCTTCCTCCTCCCAGGTGTACCACCTTTTACAACACAACTTGTTCAAAACCAGCATTTGGCCTTGGCAAACCTGCTGGAGCCTCTGCTATCAGTGCTGGCATTTTCAAAGGACTAGGCAATAAGCAGATTTAACTTTTTCTCCACATTTTTTTCCACCACTGGCCCTACCCTGGCAGGTGAGAGATGTGGACTTTGCATTTGCCACTTCCCTGGCTCGTACATGCTGTTTGCATCCTTGGAAATGCTTCAGGAGGATAAAAATGTAAAGCACAGAAGTACATTTCTCCTAATATTAGGTTTTGTTAAAAACATTTTTCCAGATTATGTCACGTTGAACTAAAAATTGATTGTACCAGGAAGCTCCTGTGAGATCTTTAGATATGAGGCAGACACTGCTGTTTTTGTTGCTTGTTTCACTCAATCGGAATAAATTAAAAAACAGAAAAAAAGTACATCTTACTAGATGCCCATTTAAATTTCACAGTGTTTTTGAATGTACCTTCTTATCAATGCTGATTACTACAATGTGTATCTAAATAAAAGCTCCTCTCCATAATCAAATTCCTCCTCCTTCCTGATTCATTAAATGAGGTCAGGGCCCAGCATTTGAATCCATGGATGTGAATTGTGACAACACTCTTCAAATAATTGGGTAGGTGGTTATGGGGGTGGCTGATAAGGAAAAACGCTACTATTTATTTTAGATAAATGGGTCATCAGAAGTAAGAGGAAATGAAATGAATGGCAGAGAAGATAAATGAGATTCACACAAAGGAGTTTTTAAAGTTTACTTCCTGCAGGCTGAAGGAACAAAATCCTTTCAACAGAACAAATCAAAGGCTGGAAATTTTAATTGGCAGCATTGCTGTTCAATTTATTGACTGACAGCAGCATTTAACCAGGCCTTTCAAGCAGGATAGGCAACTCATGGCTCAGAAGAGCACCTAGAACTTTACACACCATCTTCATATTTGTCTCTATGAAAAAACACGTGCTAATTCCATATTCCAGTTAATTGGGCAGGAAAGGTCACGCTACGACACCGAGAGCATCTTGTACAAAGCTCAGCCACCCTCGAGCCGTGGCACAGGATGTGTCATTATATTGCCAGGAGCCCATTTCTGCAGACGAGGAACGCGAAGCTCCAGCCATAATTGCAGCACACTTTAAAGGTCAGAGTCCCTGAGACTTTTAAGACAGCAGAGATGCTTATTAAAGTGAATACACAATCTGGACAATAGCAAGGAACAAGCCCTGCAGTGGAAAACAAAGTGAACCAAACAAGAAAGAACAGAGGCTGAGGGGGCGCTCAGAGGGTGATTCTGCTGCGAGGACCTGCATACATCCAGCATCAACGTTTGCAGATGGTTTCAAAGGCTGTTAGAAACAAGGAAGTGGCTTATCTGGTCCATTAAAAGTCCATTACTTTGGGCTTAAATTCACATTTAAGGCCTTGCCCAAAATATGTAAGTACTGATGTGTCTTTCATCTGCATCTCCTTCAAAGGCATGAGAAAAACCCTGAGAGAAAACTCAACCTTTGGACAGGTTAATAGATGTGTCAGATATGCACTAGTGTGTTAAATATATGACACCAATCAATGCTGCGACAGCCTGAAAGGCAGGAGAATACATCATGGGGTGTCCCGTGGTCGAGATTCAAGGGTGCTCACTGTCCTCCCTACCTGTGGATGAAGTTTTTCTTCTCCAGGTACTCCATGGCTGAGGAGATCTGAGTTGCCATGTACAGCAGCACCACAGCATTCACCTCCTGCCTGTTGCACTCACGCAGGTAATCCAGCAGGTTCCCATACGTCATGAACTCCGTGATGATGTAGAAAGGAGGTTCCCGTGTGCACACCCCTGGGGAACAACATAAAAGTTGACAATGAATGCTGGAGAGTATCAGTGAATCTTCAGGTTTCGTCCTCAAGGGCAATTTGTACCTCCAGAAGGCAGATAAATGGGGCTCATGGAAAGAATGGATTCTGCTTGGAAGTGGTTAATAGAGGGGTTTAATTTTCTGCTTCAGGCTCTGGCAAATTAAACATTAGGGAGACGAGATCCTTAAAAATCATGTATTAGTGGTACAAATTGTGAATTTTGCCAGACAATAAGTGTCTGTGTTTAAAGCCTTGGTATGGTAAGCAGCTTATCTGCTCCTTAACATCCATATCACTGCACAAGGGTTTAGTTCAAATCCCTCTGCTTGGTATTTATCACTTACCTAATAATTGCACCAAGTTCGGATGCTTGATCTCCTTCATTACTGCGGCTTCTTTCAAGAACTCTTCCACCTCCATGGTATCCTCCTGCAGAACAATGGCAAAGCTTTGGCAAAGGCAGTGTACACAAAGGAGGAACAGATTTTTGTATGAGGACACAAAAAGAACTGCAAACTGACAACATAAGCCATACTTCTCGCACGGTAATTTTTCCCTCTAGCAACAACACAAAGCCAGGGAGTTACAAACATTAATTTTTAGTATGATTTTAAAAATACATATTTTTGTCATTCTCATACTAGCTGAGCTTTCTGGGGTAAGAAAATCCATATCTCTTTTGTGAAGAGTCTCTCATAGAACACTTGGGAGCTGAAAAGGAAAAACACGCTTGTTCCTAACAGAAAATAAAAAAAGGTAACATGAAATAAAAAGTACAGAAGAGGAACAAGAATGAACATAAAAGAAAGGATACACCACAATCAAATGCTTGAGAGGCTGCTGAAATGCAGGCCCTTGGGTTCAGTGGCCAGGAACAAGAAATCCCCTCTCTCAGTCAGAGAGGCACGACCGATGTCACTGAAAGCCCAGGGTTTCACAGATTCATTTCTGGCATTTAGAGCCTGACCCACGACGTATCCGTTCTGGGCAGTCGTGTCACTACCGATTTGCTGGGCACCATAAAGTTACTTGGCACAGCACAAAACCAGGGAAGATACAATCTTGCTCAAAAGACGTGTTTTTCCGAAGCAAATACGCCCCAAATGGCCGGAAGGTCATTTCAAAGTGGTGCAAAAATACAGATCTATTCCCAAAGCAATGTTTCTTTCTATATCCGTATTTTTTTCATTGATGGATTAATGTTGACAGGCTACATGGACAAAGTGTTTTAAGGAAGGATTGGAAAGGATTTACTGCTGCTGGTGAGAACGATAACAGTGGGCTGCCACTGTGAGATTCAGCCAGCTTCCTGCTCTGCGCTTAGCACTGAGAACATTTTTCCAACACTTCCATCCAATCATTTACTATTCATTGCCAATTAGCTTGATTGACAGCTGTGATTTGCTCAACACAGTCAAAACTAATAGTCCAAAGGTCCTTGTAAGCAGAACCTTAAACTGTTCTCTTTGGCAAAGGAAACTGGGTTAATAATCCAGGTTGCAAAATTATCCTAAATATGCCTTTGTCTTATTCATGCTACACAAACCTTGGAAGGTTTTGTCCTTTGCACGGCTGCTTCACAGTTGGAAATTTACCTCTCAGTGACTATATTAATAGGAAGGACACATACAGAGAACCACGGTAGCAACGACCTCTCTGAAAATCTGATCTCGTGCAAAGGACCAAGCTTAACTGCCTTCCAGCTCCCACTATACTCAACCACAGCAGAAATAAAATAGTTCTGGCTGTACAGCACTTTCCCAGCACAGCACAGGACCATGCCATGGCATTAAGGGACACCAGGGTTACATGTTGCCTAATTTAAAACACAGGCTTCTCTGCTGGGGAAAAAATAAAGGAGAGGAAAAAAAAAATCAAAAGAAAAAGCAGAGGCAGTCCTAGTGGCGGCAGAGCCGAGGTGAGCAGTAAGAAATGTGCTGAGCTGACCAGCTCACAGCAGCTCAGCCATTAAATGGCCCTCAGGAGAACCGGCTGTGGCCACAGTCACGACCAGCTGCACTTGGTCCAGTGCAGGTCACAGAGCTCCCTGTCCCTGCAGCCACCGCCTTGTGCTCCTGCCCAATTTGGGGGTAAAAACACAAATTCAGAGCATGTCCTGTTATAACAGACCGTGATAAATACTGATGTGTCCTGTGCAACTCACGGAGCTGCCAGGCATGGATTTTAACAAGCAACATCTCAGCACCAAAACACGGTCTTGCCCTCTCCAGTTAAACACTGAAGAACAGCGTGTGCTGCTTCGATCGCTTCTTCTCCAGCTCTGTGCCAGCCACGAGCTATGTTTAGACACTCGATAAAAAACTGAACAACAAATGGGTGTTCGTAAGCATCATTATTCAAAAAGATGCTGGAAGGACTTTTCTCCCTCTCTCTCTCTTTTAGTCTTCGCTCTCCTTTATCTTTCGTATAGAGATACCTGAGGTAGATGGGGAAGGAGCAAGAAGAATCATACAAAGTTTTGAAAAACATTCTCTCAAAGGAAAATAAAATGAGTCATCTGAAGATTTGGGCAGAAGCTGCAAAAGGCTTGTTTTTCCCAGAAGAACTGGGATATAAATGTGATTTTAAAATGTTTCCCAAAACTTTGAAGAAAGCTATAATCCCACCTGTCAGGCAGTAGACTAATGGATTTAAAGAAGGTGGATTATAAATTTGCTTTTAAGGATAGTTTTAGCGTGCATAATTGCAGGTTGAAGTGTTTCTCAACTCTCTTCTTGGTTGTTCTTACACTCCCCAGTGGAACATGCTGCGCCATACTACATTATGAACCACTTTTAGTCATGTTTCATTAAATATTTATTTGATATATTTGAAACAGCCATGGTCTGTATTAAGGTTTCTCCTTTGCACAAACAGATTTGATGGGATAACATACAACTCGTCTTTGTTGATGGCTTTTAGGGAGAAGAGAATGAAAGCAACAACTTCAGCTTGGAGCAAGATGGGAAGTCTGAAAGCATCAGGAATCCTCACACTGCAAGCAGCAGCAGGAAGACGTCACTGCAAGCAGTGCTGCAGGAAAGAGCTGAGCTCTCCTCAGTATGAGCAGGGGTTTCGCTGAGCCTGGTCACATCCCAGCCCACCTGCACCGCAACGCTCCGAGCGATCCCGAGCAGGGACAACACTAGATGTCACTCGCTCCCTGTGCAAGCGGCACTCGGACTCCCCCGCTGGGAGCAGCAGCAGGAACCTCCAGAGTACAGAAAAGGCCAAAACGAAAATACTTTCTGCAGCCATGGCAACCCAGAAGTACTGAGGCAGCCGCTGCTCAGAGAGCAAGGAAGAAATATTTTCCCCAAATCAAGGGAAGGTTCTTCCCCTGACACTGAAGCATCTACACAGTTCTCTCCACTTCAAAATTTCCATTGCAAAAAAACCAAAAAGAAACAAACGAAACCCTCGGTTCTGTTTGTTTCTGCAAGACCAAACCACGTCCCCATTTGAGGAGAGAGAACATGGTGTCAAGTTCGCATAAACTCCTATTAAGCAATCAAATGCAATGTGTGCAGATGGTGCCAGAAGATCTCAAGACAGTTTTATAAACATAGATGAATTAAGCAACGACCTTATGAACTCACAGAGCACTATTTGCATTTCAAGAGACAAGGAAACCAAGACGCAGAAATCAGGGAGTAGAGCCAGAAACAGAACTGATTACCCAGTTCTTCATTAAAGCCACTTATGAATTTTAATATACCTTAGCTTGCATACCATTTTTCCTCCTCTTGTGTCTTTTGATAAGAAGCAGCTGTGAACAGTTGCTTAAGACTTCCAGGTACACAGGGAGTTTGTCTTTTGGGAAAGATGCCACATAAGACAGAAAATCAAAACATGTAAAGCCTCCTTGAAGCACAGCCTTTGAATTTTATATCGACTGACTCACAATCCACAGTTTTCCTTAATACACCAGCTTGTGGTGGTGTGTTCATCCGTGAACAGCTCACCTCTACCACACCCCAAATGTGAGACACTGCGGCACTATTTACTTTTCTAAGGTTTCATCCATCCTCCAGTAAAAACTGTGCTGTTAACATCCTCCTTTGTTTAGATACAAATGTCATAGGTATCACATAAACCATAAGAGGATCAAGCTCTTTCTAAAATACTCTATTTCCAGCCTACAGCACACAAAGAGAGGGCCGCCATCAATGCAAACACCTAACCAGAAGTGAGGGCAGGCAGCCGGCCTGAACTTGCTTCCTGCTGAACGGGGAATGCTCCGAGATCGAGTCCTACCTTGAGAGTCTTCACGGCCACCGTCAGGTTGTACTTCTTCCAGACTCCTTCGTACACCTCTCCATACTGGCCTCCACCCAGCTTGTGCTTCATGGTGATGTCGGTGCGCTCGATCTCCCACTTGTCGTAGTTGGGGGACACGCCGTAGATCGTGGGCTTGTTGCGCTTGGGCGCCGGGTAGTGCAGCGTGGTGATGAGCCCATCTGCCACCGTGGAATGGTGATGGACCAGCTCTGCCAAGGTGTTGAAGCGGCTCTCTGAAGACACGTAGAGCTGCGAACCAAAGGGGAAGGGAAAAGCTCGTTCAGGTAATGCCCCTCGGAGAGCTTGTGCACAGGAACTGCATCATAAAAATGAGAAAGCAAAGTGTGGCGTTGCTTCTACTCGAGCCACGGAACTGTGAGCTCCACGAGCTCTGTAACCAGCTCCAGAGCCCAGAACAATCAATGCTTACATGGGAAAGGCATGGGTTCAGGAGAAAATACATGCTTGCCAAAAGAACAGGGCAGAAATGGCTGCACATAGCACTAGACTGGCATGCTGTTGCTTGAGATGTCTTTTTTCAAAAGGCTGGTCAGTAGAGACTGTGGGACATTTCCTGGAGTGTATGGGGGGTTTGTCAGCCACAGCATCTCAATTTCACTACTACTGTTTGGGTTATGACATTTTCACCTGCCTAAATTCTCCCTGAAGCATCACTGGCAAACCAGAGTTTTTCCTGCCTTAGGCCTGAGCTTCTGCAGAGGTTTAGCACGAAGTGAGAGCTGGTCTGCTCCATCCCTGTGATGGGCACTGATCGATAGCACAGAAGGAAAATCATTACCACTGAATGAAAACCTGCTGCAAGGCATGATAACCTGTATTTGTTACCTTCTTAACATTTATACAGAAGATCCATTTTAAGCCTAAAATCTTGCTAAAGATAATGGACAACTGACTCCCTCCCATCAGAGCTGTGTGTTTCCAGTTTTCACCCTCAAGCCCAGTCTTCTGCCAGGCGACGTGAAAAAAGCTGGAAATTTAATTATTTAAAAAGTTCTGGTTACGCCTCAACGAGAGAGAGAAATCTTTGTATCAAAGTGCATTTTGCATCATAGTCTAGCCTACAACAGATACAGAAGATGGAAGAGCTCCATTTCTCACAAAGGACTAAGGTCTGGCAAGGGACAAGCACGCAGGAAGAGCAGCACCATGCTGGCCACCCAAATTCCCATCCAGTCCACACATCAGTCCTACTGCTCACATCACATGCCAACAGCTATGATCAAACTTCCCGAATGCTTCTGACACACTGGATACACACTCAACAGTTTCTGCATGTGCAGTGGCCATCTGTTTGGGATTTCAGGAGGCTAGGAAGTTGATGGGGCTGCCAGGCATCCAAAAATCCCAGACTTAGGTCGAATTCTGCTTCTTGCACCTAGACAGGATTTTTGGATGGAAACAGAAAATGCATCTGTGAAGCTCCAGCAATAAGAGAGTCCAACAAAAAAGGGAGCTGCGTTTGCAAGAGAAAAGAATGCAGGAAGGGACGAAACCACCCTCAAACTTGCTTAAAGTCTTTATACTGGAAACTCTGGAAAATAATGGCAACCTCCCGGGGAGCATGCTCACAACTCTCTACCAAAATGAGTCAGATATTCTTTTGGTAAAGTAACTGGACCAAATCTCATTTCAACTATGGCTAAAAAAACGCCTTCAAACAAAAAAAAACCCTACAAAAACCTACAACACTTTTCATGGTCAAACAGGTAAAATCACCGTAAAACCAGATGTTCTGAGAACAGAAAAGTGACAACATAAGAGGCTGTTACAGCTGCTTGGTGTGAGTGACCAGGCATTAGCCAGTACAACCACAATTTAAAACAAGCCATGCCTGTTTGGGAAAGACTTGAAGCACTTGCAGGTGTATGAGCAGTTCCCATGTTACACAGAGAATTAAAATCTAAAAATATGGATGTAGAAAAAGCTGAACTCCAGGATTACTTGGAAGTATTAGAGAGGCATGGAGAAGGAAGCTCCCCCATGGTTTTATGACAACTTATATCTCATGAAAATTAGAGATATCTGTATTTAGTGTGACAGACTGTATGATCCGGTTACAGAAAAAAGCTAAATAAATGGCCAAAGATTTCAGAGAAAATCCGTAGCAGGGTGAGGACAGAACAGGACTGCCCTGCCCAAGTCACAAAACCAGAAGTCCATACCTTAACACTCATGAAGTTTTCCATTGACATTAAGATAAACTTCCACCAATAAACGTGTCTATTCCGTAGGCAAGTTTTTTCTAACCTCTCACTGATGACACCCAACCAGAAAACCATGTGGTGCTGCTGACTGTACTCTTACACAGGTGACAGACCCAGCACCTGGGTTTTGTAGAGACTCACAGTTCGCTTCCTGGCTACATTGTTGAGACATTACTTGGTCAATCTTTGTGTATCAAACAAACCATAAACACCAGTCCTGTTCCAAGGGGCTCTGCTTGCACAAATGGGCTGCTCATCTGCACTTCTGCCACCAGACCACATCTCTTTTTCCTAGTTGGGGTATGTTAATACAGGTGGTTAAACTGGCCCACGCTAACTTCAGCACATCCTGAATCCAATGGCACTCCCTCTCCCCACTCAGCAGACAAAACCGAACATCTACACCAAAAAATCCATGAAGGTTCAAGTCTGCATCCAATTCAGTCACTGGAGGATCCAACAGACTCAAGCAGGACCCCAGTCCTGCATCCTTCATGCTGAGGGCAGCAGGATTTGAAGAACTGGCTGGACAAGGCTGTTTATTCAGTTGGGTTACTCAATAGGAGGCTTTCCCTCAAGTACTATCAAGTCAGGAAAACCAAGTCCTCTGTACCACGGAAGTGGTTTACCAGATCACTGGCTGCACTGTGCCAGCCAAATCAAGAAAGGTCACTTTTAATACCTTCCTTAAAAAAACCCCAACCAACAAAACAAAACATTAGAGGGTGGTCCAGAAAAATATGACCCATTAAAGCGGGAAATAAAGAAAAAATTCCCAGAGGAATTTTTTTAAAGTTGTTGAACGCCAATGCATTCAGTATCATTTGTACTAAAATTAAGATGTACAAACCTCTGATCTGCTCCTAGTCCCTTCAGTTTTCCCCCAGGAAAAAGTCTGGGTAAGGCTTTGCAATGCAGGACACACTACCATGCTGAGCAGCAGCTGCTCCACATGTTCCTCTAATACCTCTCTCTCCCGAAGTGTGTTCTGTCAGGCACAGGATATGATCCCACCAAAGCCATTCATCCTTACTGCAGCACTGGGAGATATTAAATTCCCTGGACAAGCTAGCTAACAATATAGCAGGCTGGGAGGGCCCCAGGTGCTGAGGGCAGTGAAGGTAAGAGCTCTCCTCCGGCACGGCCATGATCTGCTGCGAAGCCAGTAATAAATAGAGTGCGACACAAGCAGCTCAGAGCAGAACCTGCTCCAGCAGCCTCCATTCCGCAGAGGGACAAACAGGGATATTGGCTGTTTCTCTTCCCAGCTCCTCAGCTTCAACAGCCAGGGACAGGGTGCTGGAAGAGCACAGTGTCCCCAGCCCAGCAGCACATCTGCTGCTAAGATGTCGCAATTCACTGCCCGGCTCGTTAACGCAAATTGAAACCGATGAGGTTTAACAAGCCAGGCTGCAAACTGCAGCACATGATGCATGGACATGGCAAACTGCCCCTTCTGCAGGGATGCTGGCACTTGGCACGGCATCAGGAGGACTGTGGCTACCTCTTTGCTTGATCCTCCAACGCCCAAAGCCACAGGTCTCGGTCACGGCTGCTGCTCAGTTTTGTATTTCCAACCATCACGAGCTGCAGATCTGCTTTAGTGAATTGTTCCAACCTGCACTTTTTCTCAAAAACACCAATGCAAGCAACTTTGTGGAAAATGAACAGTTAACCTGGCTAACACAGACCTGAATAGATTACTGGAGCTCTGCAGAACTGTTTTTCTGGGATAAAAACAGCTCTGCTGGGATGAAAGCCTTCATATGCCAAACCCTATTACAGCTCAAATGGAGAACATGTGCTATCTCCTCACGGACACACGCTTATTTACACCAACCTAAGGAGCCTTCAGTTCAAAACATTCACATGTGAGCACTGCTCATCTGCCAGCATCTACGGGAATAGAAGGAATATCCACTACAGAGACAGGAGGAGGAATAATATTCCAGATTGCCATGTAGTCCTTCAAGTATGCTGCATGTCAGCACTTCACAGAGCTGATGCTGACCACAGAGTGTGTCTACATGGGAGGGAGAAGGAAGAATCAAAGCACCGTAAGTTGGAAATACGTTGCCTTAAATAACATGGTCAGAATCATCTCAATTACAACCCATTTGCTAAAGCAGACAAAAAGTATTTCATCACTGAATAAAATCTGGTTATCTTATTGGAGGTTTTAGAGTGCTGAGTCTGATAAATAGGGAACATGGTGTACTGGTTCCCCATATTTTCAAACTAAAGATTTTGCTGTCAGCATTGCTGTAAGAAGAGTAAAGCCCTCATAGGACAAGGGAAAATTGGGCCCAGTGGGCTGCTACTATACTTGATTACTTTTATTTTTTTCTTTCGAAGAAATTTAATGGCACAGAATCTGTCAACTATTAGATGCTGGCAAGAAGAGCCTCAGCAGCCATGCTGCAGACCCACGTTTCAACTTCTGCATAGGATCTAAAGAGACACTGCTTGAAATAGATTTGTTAAAAACCAACATTTTCCAAAATCCAATGCCAGTAGAAATGTTTCCATGAATTAAAACAAAAATCTGTGGAAAACTACACTTTTATGCTAACATTTCTCTGCAGCATCCACAAAGCACAGCATTGCAACACTGCTACAGCACACAACAATCTAGGGGAAAAATGAAGGAACTGGAGACAAAGCCCATATAAAAGTGAAAGTGCCTACCCGTCTCCAATGATCACGCTGAAATACTGTAGAGAAATCAAAACAGTAGTTAAAAACACTGCAGAATAGCTCAGAAAGCATTCTCTCCCTAATATTTGTAGGATTATTAGCAACAGGCGCTGACTTTTCTGATTTGACAGTCAAAGAGATTATCTTTTGAACAATAAGGGACAAGAATTCTCAGAATCTCTTATTAATGATCTACTAGATTCTGCTCTGATTTACTGCTACTATTTTCTCCCTTAAAGTGTTTTGCTGCTGATCTGTATTACACAGTTTGCTAAAGGAATAAAACTGTTTTGTCCCAGCCACGTCAGAATCTCAGTTTATTGCAACTACAGATGATGAGCCCCGTGACCAGAGCTCAGAACTGCTCAGCTCGATCGCTACTGCTGGACTTGGTGCAGACCAAGTATCCCAGCAAGGCTGGCACAGCCTGGAGCCTACCTTGCCGTCGGAGGCAGTGTTGATCCTGTAGTGGTAGACCCTCCCCTCGTAGCGCAGGGAGATGGATCTCTGGCCGGGGCTGCTCTCGCTCTCCCGCACCAGGAAGCTGCCGTTGATGCCGCTGCTCAGGAGGTACTCGGCGGCGTTCCGCGACACCGGCCCGTGATACCAGGAGTGCTTCTCCAAGCTGTTCACCGGGGTGATGTAGTTGCTGGGGACCCAGCCCTGCCCGTTCTTGGTCTGCGCCTCGCACCACTCCCCATTGTGATTGTAGCCCAGCACACGGAGCTTTTCACCTTGGGGAAAAAAAAAATGTATTTAGACATGGCAAGCCCGGGAGCTGAGGACAAAGATAGGTTCTTTCTGCCTAACAGATCGTTAAATAATCTCTTATAAGAATAGGTATCTGACTCAGCAGGGAGCATGTGTTTCTCTTCAAGCTTGAGTGGACCTCTCCAAGCCAAATAAAGTCACATGCTTCAGATTTTTAGGCTCTCCTGCAGTTCTGCACCAGCTCCAATACTGCTCGAGTTTAAAAAATGAACCCAGCAAATTTTACTTGAATTGAGTTGGCTTGTTGGAGCTAGGAAAGAACTGGAGTGGATAAACAATAAAAAAGTAATTTCAATTAGGAAGGTAAGTAGATGTGACTTGGAGTACATACAGTGTTTTCTTACTCAATCCTTCTGGTCCTTATATCTCTACAGTCATTTTTCATACAGGGACTGTGTTTTGGAGAACTGTGAAAATAAGAGGCCAGCCTCCAAAATCAGCTTAGTTTAATTTCTCGGTTCAAATTCTTGCTCCTAATGGAGCCTTTAGTTTTGACAAACATTTCTTGCCCAATGCAATAAAAAAAGATGGTTATAACCTTTTTAAAAAGGTTATGACTTTGTGAAACATTTGTATTTGTTTAAGATGATTTCCCACAGTAAAAAAAATTCCACAGGGTTTGGTGTAAAACTTAATTATTTCACAGCAAACTTTCCTTCCTACACCTTCTCCCACACTCCAGTGGAATCCTGGCCAGTGACCTTACCTTTAGTTATGCTGAGAGTGTTGTCCCCACTCGCCACAAAATCATACAGAGCAACAAAGAGATGGGGGTCATTTTCACTAGGGCAGGACAGAAGGTTTTCCTTGGAGTTCCAGCGAGCTGCTTCGCTCAGACCCTGTGGCTCAAAGTCTGACACTACCGGTCTCTGAAGGGCTTCTGGAGGAGAAAGAGGGAGAGAAAGGAAAAAGCAGGTTCATTTTGGCTGATAAAAGCCATCTGGCCAACCCACGCACTCTGACTTTCTAAGTTGCATTGTTTCATGACACGTGTGCTCCTCGTGCGTCAGAGGACAGATATGGACAGTGCCTTAATGCAGATCTCCTGCCACATAGGCAGGACACTCTTGTTCCAGAGCTGTCCCCAGCCTTCCCAGAGCCCTCTATCCTGCCTCCCAGGACATGCAGGAGAGGGAAAGCCCCTCTCCATGCCTCCAGTAAATGCAGCTCACGTAGGCTGTTTGCTGCCTGTAAATCCTTTGGCTCACAGCTAACTGCTGGAATGGTTAGATTCGAAAACAAACCCAGGACCTTTAAAAGGTAAATCCCTTAATTATCCTATAAATGAAATGGCCAGAACGTGCAGCAAATGGAGCCAAGCAGGGTGAGATTTATAGGACATGGTATTTAAGAAGGAGTTAGGTCTTTCTGGTCTTCACAGTATTTTTAATTATTTCTCTTCTTATTTGAGGACAAGGCAGTGCCTTTTTTGTTGCCCTCTCTCCTGCCCATCACTCTCAAACCACAGCAGTGTTGAGCATACGTCTACATTTTTAGGAACCCTGAGACACCTCCAAAGACAGAGATTCCTGAAAACTGCGCTTTACAGGTGAGTAAAAACCGACCTCCGAAGTTTTTTGTACACCACAGCACATTAGGCATGTAATACTCAGTAAGTATCAGGCAAGTCCAAATACGCCAGGGAATTTTAGTGCAGTTGTTCCTTCAAGTCCTTCCCTTTGGAGCATGATTCTAGAGTTTGGAGCAGAAATGCTCCAGATAATTGTGCCCCCTCACTCTTTTAACACGCCACCCCCAGATGTGCTGGCAGCGCCATGCCTGACTGTACTGGCACAGAGCCAGCACAATAAGTTGTGAAACTCGTGTATTTTGAAGGGTCATTCTCCATCTGGATGAGTTTGTTGAGCGAGGTCACAGCGTTGCACACAAACCATTGCGTCAGTGCGGCTCTGGGGACAGGAAACACGGCGCTGTCACATCAGCCCCTTGCGCCACGGAACTGCCCTTCCTTACACAGCATCAGCGCCTGCCTGCTGAATCCCTCCCCTGGCCAGACAGGGCTTTGGACACAGAAATCCCATGCCACGTGTTTCCTAGACTGTCAGGTCACCTGGGAGTGCAGTACTCTTTTTATACCTGCAATACTCAGTAGCACTGTGCTGCTATACAGATGCAATCCCGTCAAAACATGGTTTTAACACTACTGTTTGTTTGGCCCGGAAAGCCAGGATAAGCTGTGCCAGTAAACCAGGGAAGAACTGATGCAACTGACACCAGAAAAGGCATGGAAGTTTACTGTGGATTGGGACATGTCCAAAATACGTTCCCAAAGGGCAAATGCTAAAAAAAATTCCCACCAACTCCCCAAAATTCAACTCTAAAAATCCTAACAAGACACATTATTTTCTAATATTATCTATTATCTTTGATAGTGAAAGTGCCAATAGTAGTGGTGGCCACTATTTACCCAAAGACAACCTGGCATCCTTGAGGTGTTGGTCAGGTGACCACTGGTAAAGGCTCTCTGGATGGTTATTTATGTACATGAGTACTACTGTATTTTTTGGAAAACATATATGATATATGTGAGCAAAATAGCAAATTCAGACACTGCTGGGCCTGTTTTCCTAGCCAAACTGTAACTGCAGGGAGATACATTTTCATAGCAAATCAGAGCACTTAAATAATTCCACTTTCTAAATTATTCCACAGTCAGAAAAAGTGGTAGTGTGTTGGGTGATTATTTTAAAGCACCTTGACATCCTGGCTTCCTCTTCCTGTGTCCTGCAGGAGAATATATTTTAATAGCCTAGGTTTCCCTCAAGAGTGACAATGAGAAAAGAAACAGAAAATCCACTTTCAGAAATTAAGCTATAATCATTTTACCATGAAAACGCTTTGATCCTGTCAAGCCCATTAAGCTCCCTTATCAAACACAGGGCACTGCAGTGACAGGAGATACTCCAAGGAGTTACCCCATCAGTGAACACCTGGAACAGACAGACAGCAGAGCTGCAAGTGGCAGATACGCAACCTCAGCAAGCAGCGATGCTGTGATGCTCTGCCCCAGATATGGGACAAACCGGCACTCCCTGCTCTGTGGGATGGACCGTAACCTCCATTAGGAAGGAAAATGCCTCCCACACAGGGCACTGATTCGACAGGAAGGCAGGAAATCCAAGGCAGGCTCCCCTCCAACTCCAGCGCAATCGCAGCCCAGCGGAGGACGGCTCAGGCACAGACAGGGACGGGGATGTGGGAGCAAAGCCAAGCGCTCCACAAGAATCCCTCCTTCGTGCCCAGGCTGCGGCGAGGCTGGGACTGACTCATGACACATGGATGCCCAGGTATGTGCTTCGATTCAGCTATGAGACAACACCGTGCCAGCCGCCAACAACACCCACGAGCTGCGGTACAGGAGTTGGGGAAGGCTGGTTTTGCTCCATGACATTCCTACAGACACTGACTCAGTGATAACGCCTGCAAACCCAAGGACTGACAAGAGCAAGGGCTGATAAATACACACACGACAACTTGCTAAGCTGGAAAACCACACCAGTCTCCCAGTGAAATCAGAGGATGCTCATATCCTCTGTCTCCCCCAGTTCTGACTCTCCTGTGCAGCCACAACAGAGGTGCAGGCTGCGTGTGAACGTGCTATGCAGGAGAGCACAATGGGGAGGATGCCAGACACAACTCTTGGGCTGAGTGGGGCTGGTTTTCCCGGAAGGTAGGAACCACAAGTTAAGAACTGGGGTGGGGAAGCTGGTGAATGAAGCTTGAGGAGTGTCCAGAAAGGGAGGATGAGGCCCTGAGTCAACACCGAGAAGAGCGTAAAGGAAAGAGCAGAATTGTGGTGACCCGAGCGTAGCAGAAGCTTGATGGACCGTGACAAAACACACTTTTAAAGGTCTGAGCCCCAAGAGGAGACTGTCAGCAGACTGAGGACACAAAACCATGAAGCGAGAGAAGCAGACAGGACATGTCCATCTGGGAGCCACGTACAGCCGGCTGTCAGCAGCGTTCATCCCTCCGAGCGACCCTCCAGCAAATCTGCCCAGACATTCCAGTCCTTCAGAGCAGGAATTAGACATTGCTGTTCCTACGTATTGAGGGTCTTTTTCAACACACAGCTTCTTCATCTCCTGCTGCTGGTTTTAACTACAATTTTACAGCACTGCTGAGATCTTCAGTGGGCCAGATTCCTCCTAATAAATCAGCCTGGCTGCTGTACCTACAGGAGGCCATCCTGGCACGGCGATGGGGCAGGAAGCGAGCGTAATTCAATCTGTTATCGCTGCGCTGTCCTTCCTTCCACACATCCACTTTGTCTTGTGCTGCATCCCAGCAAGGCTGCAATTTATTACTCTGATCATACCGTGCTCTGGATAACACCTGGGTTCCTGATAGGAGTCCTAAAGCAGCACTGTAATTCAGTTCTTCACTAACACCAACTAAATGATGACTCTTAAAGCGGTGCAGACTTTGAAATAAGACAACAGCAGCTTGTATTTTGAGGTATTAGCCATAAGAATGCCATCATTTCCCCCCTAAATGAAGTTTTTACCAGAAGGTATTTATGCTTGTACACTAAAAGGTTTCGTAAGCGTAACTATCTCCTGCTCATTACTTTTTATACAAAGCCATGAATCATTGTTAGGGGCTGTGTGAGAACTTCTTGGATATGAACAATTCTGGTCTAGATCAACGCAAGCAAATTTCCTTCACGATGTATAGGAAGGGCTGGAAAACAGGCAAGGGCACAAAATTACACTCAGCTCCTCCACAGCTGACTGCAAGGCAGTCCCGAGGGAAGGAGGAGACCTCCTGTCTCCCTACAAAACAAACATCCTGTGGGCTTACAAACTGCGCTGGCATTTTTTCCAAAAGGTTTGTAGAGCAAGAGACTGCAGAACGCATCCAGTAATCTCTTTGGAGGCATAGCACATGCCACCTAAGCCTTCTCCTTCCTCTACATTCCCTCTACTCTTCTTTTCCCCTGGAAGAAATTATGATAAATGGCAGAACAGCAATGCAGATTTAATACTTTCAAATGTTCCCAATTCTGAGCACATATGATGGAGCGGCTGCCTCTCTGTTCCAGTGTTTTTCCTTAGTGGCTCTCAGGGATTCCCTATGCCTGATGGAATACGGATTTAAAAGAAAAATTAAAGAACCTGTAAAACAGATCTTTCCAAAAAGAAGGAAGGATTCAGGTTTTATTTCAGACTAATCCCTTTAGAGAGATCAGGCTCAGCCTCTCCCGTCACCCACTGCACAGCCCAGGCCACAGACTCTTCTGCACAATGGCAATTGCTGGTTTTCCTGCCCTTGGTTGATATTTGGAAATCCCACCTTCTTACCGCCAGCATGAGGACAAATATCACTTTTTAAACATTGTATATTTATATACAGAGATGAAGAAATGCAGAAACTGATCCAGCCTCTTCCAACCAGCCCCATTTCCCTGAGCTGGGCCAGCCCTGTTTCCCCTCCCAGTGAGGCACCTTCCTCCTGCAGACAGGCTGTGCTCCCTCCACGTGGACACCAGGAATCTCCAGTGCTCCAAATACTGCACACCAAGACTGCTGAAAGCCAGCACGAGAACAAGGGCACCCATGGCTCCTGCTGCATTGTCCAGGCTCAAACAGATGCTCACAGCCAACTGCAGTGTTGGAGCTTACCTGAGCACTCCGGGTGATGTGGCATCTCCCACTCCTCCAAGAGACGATTCCATCGTCTCGGGTCTTTTCTGCTGTTTTTTGTTTTGTTGGTTTGTTTCTGGGTTGTTTTGTTGGGTTTTTCTTCAAGTTCACTCTTACACAGCCCTGTAGGTTCTACCTGAGGTCATTCACTGAGTTTATTCCATTTATACCCCCTTAGAGACATGGCAAACATCATCTTTCTCCACCAGCTAATCACAGTTGTAGATGGATTGAGTGGAACAGTGGGTACGGCAGAAATTTGAACTTTATTCACAAATCTGCCACTAAGTTCTGCCTGACCTTAGACAATAACCTCTGGGAGAGGAAGGGAGAAGAGTAATCAGATCCAAGTGCACTTCAATGACACTTCAGTATTTCTGACAACTTTGCTTTTTTAGCTTTTGGTTTTGTTTCCTTACTAAAGCAGCAGAAGTAGGGAAGTGTGCCTGATTCTGAGCCCTGGGCAGGGAAAGCACCAAGCAAGAATCATCAAGGTTTGCTGTTATATTCCCTTGTTTTACTGAGCAGCTCCACAGACTGCTCAGGGAAGGACTGACATACCTGTGGATGATCCCCTTCAGGCCTGGAAACAGCTACAACTTTTCCTGTGAAATGATAATCTTTTCCTCACCACATCCCATAGGAAACTATAGCAAGCACCATCAACCAGATTTTTAATAACAATGGGACAAATAAGAACCACTGGAACAAGCACATAACTAAGGAGCCACTACAAAGACAGAAATGTGTATAACAGCAAGAACTCTACTGAGTGGTGGTAGATGAGAGGCCATGAGGTGAGAAGCAGAAAATAGCCAAGGAAGAGAGGAAACAAACAGAAGGGAGGCAGCAACTCCAGGTTAATGTGTTTGCTCTCCCCAGCAGGGTGAGCAAAGCCCTGCCTGCTGATCCCAGTGACACTGAGGCAGATGAGTCGCTGTGCTGCTGATTTAGGTCTGGCTTAATACATGCCCAAACGCATTACAAAAATCCCTCTCCAGGAACAGGGCAATGGGTACAGGATTCTGCTCCTCCCCAGGCTTGTCTACTCTAGCTGTAACAGTNAGAGAGAGAGAGAGAGCGCCAGTCTGACAGCTGGCAGGACAGAAGTCTTTTCAGTTAGAAAACAAAAGAACTTTGCTAGTGTCCCCAAAATGTTTTTTTAAACTTCACAGAGAACACTAACAGGTTTTAAACAAGGCTTTTGCCTTTCAGTGGCAGAGCCAAGCCCAAAAAGGCAGCAAGACTATTTCAGCCCCTATTTGGGACGTGGACATGTTCTGTTTTCCTGATCAGATTGGCAGCAGTACTTGCTATGTCTCTTCCCTTCTACTCTTTACCCTTTCTTGGTGTGAAGTGGGTGAGGAATTACTCACTTTGGCAAAGGCAGAAAGGAGACAGCAGACGAGAGAAATTCAGATCTGTCACATTTTAAAACAATATTTACTAGTGGGAATAGAAATGAGGGCAAAGAAATGCCCAGCTCAAACATCAATATGAAAACCCAGTCATTGTTAGAACCAGACTGAACTTATTTTTGATCAAGTTAAGAGAAGATTCCAGCTTTTTCAGGGAGCAGGACAGTTCGCCCTTGCACAGCAGCACGCAGCCATGGGCCACAGCACCTGCCAGCCCTCCACACCACACACAAAGGATCTCCAAACAACCCTTGTTCCCGCAAACTAACAGAGCATAAAAGCCTTTCACAAGGGACCACCATGAAAAGAAAACCACATTTCTGATTACTTGGTCAAAGGACACGTACACCTACACGTGTGCCTGACGCCAAATCAGCCTTACACCAAATCCAGACATGGCACAGTATTCTCAAAAAGTGTGTTTAAAAATACAACAAATAGACTTGATTTTGTTACATCCCATGCTATTCATCAACCAAGAACTGAATTCTTTCTGTTAACATATGAATACAAAAATAAGGAATTAAGTAAAATTTCATCTATCCCTCTGGCTGCAGCTGGTTTTCCAAGCACCTAATGGACCTTTCAGATTTTAAGCAGTTAGGTTTAAGGTTTCCTAATCTATTATAGTAAAGAAACTTGCAGCTTTCCATACAACTAAGATAACAACAGCAGAGTTAAATCCTCCAACGATATCACCATCATCTCATTAATTCTTTCAGAAGCTTCACAGATGCTGAGGGATGTGCATGGAAATGGACTGGCCATCACAGGCTGTTCACAGGGATCCAGGAGCAATGATCCGGAGTTTCTGACCCTTGACACAACCCTGTCCCCTTCTCATGATCTGCCAAGCTTAAAATAACAAATCCATATGTAAAAACTTGTTACATTCTTAAGGGCAAAACAGGCGAATGGACTTCACTTGTGCTTTTGGAATTCAGGAGTTTGGGACAAGCCACCACCATTCTCTTGGAGGAGTCCCCAACAATGATTTCAACCTCATAGTAATGTTTGTAAGAAAGCTGCCCAGGACTACATTCAGCCTTAGAAAGGAGTAACAGAAAATCCTACTTTTTCAAACTTCTTTTTCCTCAGATGAGTACTTCACCCTGCTCTCCAGGAGTTCCCCAATCAATTATGGGGATTCTGGGCTGTGTCCTGACTGCCACATTAAGGTTGCAGTTGCCACGTTTGTACACCTTTAACACCCACTCTGACACTGGCTTTGGGTTTGCCTCATGCTGAGCCTGAGAAGTGAGACTGAGCTACTTTGAGAGATCACGTAAAAGTCGTTTCAATGTGCATTTCCCATTCCATCATAAGAAATAAATATGCAACCACAGTCTCAGGGAAGCAGAAGGTGGAAATACTACTACATTAATTGCGTCCAACGTTCTTAACTCATACTGCCTATACGGCCAAGTCAAACCATGCTCTAATCCTATTATGCAACTGCATTGCAAATCGGGGGGGGGGGGG